>PVLC010050048.1:0-10237 GCA_004027655.1 Graphiurus murinus | reverse complement strand
TAACTCCAGTCAGAATGGCAATCATAAAAAACATGAACAACAACACCTGCTGGCGAGGGTGTGGAGAAGTGGGAACCCTAATACATTGTTGGTGGGATTGCAAACTTGTGCAACCACTGTGGAAAACAGTATGGAGGATCCTCAGACGATTGGGAGTGAACCTACCATATGACCCAGCAATACCACTACTGGGTATATATCCAAAAGAATGGAAACCAAATTATCAGACCGATGTATGTGTATCTATGTTTATAGCAGCTCAATTCACAATAGCCAAACTATGGAAGCAGCCAAGATGTCCAACTACAGATGAATGGATTACAAAACTATGGGATATGTACACAATGGAATTTTACTCAGCCATAAAGAAGAATAAAATCATGTTCTTTGCAGGGAAATGGATGCAACTGGAAAACATTATGCTAAGTGAGATTAGTCAGTCACAAAGAGTTAAGAAGCATATGTTCTCCCTAATATGCGGATGCTAGGGAGAAGAAGGGGCATAGGAGGGTCTCCAGATGAAAAGGGGTGATCCTCGATAAGCAACGAAGTTGATTTAAGTGTAGTGGACGCAGGGGGCAGAGGGACACCCTAAAGCACATGATGTTTGTACACAATCATATCAAGGTCACTCACCGAAGTGAACCTGAGGGGGAGGGAGGGGGAGGGAATGGGGTGGGAATTGGGGAAGGGATCAAATGAGAATTGTGTGCAAATATGTTGTTAACAACTTGTACTTAACAAAGATGTATGCTATATTGCACGAATTACTACAATAAAATTTTTTTAAAAAAAGTATTCAAAGAGTATAGTACTTATTTTAGTAAAGTTAAACATTTACACAATTATTTTAGCAATTCACTATTAAAAGGTATCTAGGATATGTCTGACAATGATGCCTATTAATTTCTTTCCATCTGATTTTTTTTTTGGTACTGGGGATTGAACCTAGAGGCATTCTACCTCCAAGCTACACCCTCAGTCCTATTTTATTACCCTATTTTGTTTTTTATTTTCAAACAGGATCTTGCTAAGTTACTGAGAGTCTTGCTGAGTTGCTAAGGCTGGCCTCAAACCTGCAATCTTCTGTCTTAGCCTCCCATGTAGTGGGCTTATAGGTGTGCACTGCCACACTCTGCTTGACTTCTTGATTCTTAATTTAAGGTGATAATTTTGCTTATGGGCAAAAATAAGATTGCTGTTAGTTTTGGTACTTTGTTCTACAGGCATTCACTTATGTACTATTCCATATTGGTGGATTGGACCTAAATATAACTTGTTTAAACAAAATAAGTTATGATTACCCCTATAAGGGATGAATATCATGATTATATTTGCCATTGGCCTACAAATCCACTCACCTACTCCTTCAGAATATTACATGTTAGATGTAATTTCAATTCTATCTATGGTGTAGACTTCAGATTTCTTAGCTGATACTCACTGCTCTTAGACTATTATTTAAAAGTATAGAATCTGTATCTGTAGTGTGATTTATCCTTAGATTGTCTTTAAAATATGATTTCATTTTATAAGAAAACAAAGATTTGATCCAGGTATGGTGGCAACTGCTCGTAATCCCAGTATTTGAGAGGCTAAGACAGGAGAGTCACAGGTTTGTGGACAGCCTCACCTACTTAGTGAGGCCCTCTGCAACTTAATGAGATCCTTTTCAAAATAAAGAATAAAAAGTAGGGCTGAGGGTAAAGCTCAGAGGTAGAATGTTCTTGAGTTCAATCTCTAGTACCACAAAATAATAATAATAATAATAATAATAATAATAATAATAATAATAAAGTTCACATTTAAAGATTCTTTGAAAGATAGTTCAGGCCCTAAATGCCTGGATGTTTGACTTAAACAGTATTACATAGAGAAACATATTGGGTCAAAATCATATTGAATCATAAATCTCTACCTTTTGAATATGTCTTTTCACTAACAAGTAATTTCAGATTCTTTTATAATTTCTAGTTCAAGAAATATGTAACATTTTTATATCAGTGTGTATAAAATATTTTGAACAATAAGTAGATTCCAATATCAGCTCTAATTTTGGGAATTCTAGAAGAATCTCTTAACTTTATGCCCATTTTTGTTCTTATTAAAACATCGAATTTAAGCCAGGCGTGGTGGCAAATGCCTGTAATCCCAGTACTTGTGAGGCTGAGACAGGAGGATCAACAGTTTGAGGACAGCCTCAGCAACGTAGTGAGACTCTCAATAACCTAGAGAGACCCTGTTTCAAAATAAAAATAAATAAATAAAATAGTACTAGGGGTGTATCTTGAAAGTAGAATGCCCTTGAGTTCAATCCCCAGTACCACAAAACAAACAAAACAGCAAATTCATATCTATTAGAAACATTTTCAATGTTCATTATTGAATTCTCTGCTTCTGTTGAATAGAATACAAAAATATTCCTTAAGTATGATTTGTTTATCATAATATATCTGTTAGAATTAAATTATAGCATATGAATAGAGAGTTCATTGTTACCAAACAAATGAGCAAACACTGCTTGACATTTTCTTTTCTTTTTCTTTTTTTTTTTTTTTCAGGTGGAGACCTGAATGCTTCTTCTCGGATTCTGTCAAATTCTGAATTTGCTGACTTTTAAAGAATAATGACATTTTTCAGTCCTTCTCCTAATGAAGCCTGGAATGACAGAATAATGAAATGGTGCCAGGCAGTCGTTTCTAGTTTCTGTGGCTGGTGATTCGGGGAGAACGAGCGAACAGAGATAGCGATGCTCCTGGTGACTCCCTCTTCATGAGCTGTTACTTCTACTAAGACTGTGGAAACTGTATAATACAATCACCCTAACAATACTATATATTCGAGTTTCTGCCTTGAGATATCTCTTGGTAAGATTGAAGTTCAAAGACCATGACAAGAGCTGGGTGTGGTGGCACATGCCTGTAATCCCAGTACTTGGGAGGCTGAGACCAAAGGATCACAGGTCTGAGGACAGCTTCAGCAAGTAGCAAGACTCTCAGCAACCTACCAACACTCTGTTTCAATAAATAAATAAATAAATGGGGATGGGGGTGTAGCTTGGAGGTAGAAGTCCCCTGGGTTCAATTCCCAGTACCAAAAAAAAAAAAAAAAAAAAGACCATGACAAAATGATGTTTCCTAAGTAGTCCAGTTCAGTAGGTTTTCCACACAAGTTGATAACCACCAGTTACAAGAGCTTCTGAATTTTAGGAAGCACTGGTGTTTAAGGAAGAAATTACATTGAATTCTTTTTGTTGTTTGTAGAACTGGGATTGAACCAGGAGCATTCTACCTCCAAGATACACCCCTAGACCTTTTTTATTTTTTGTTTTGAAACAGGGTCTCACTAATTTGTTGAGGCTGGCCAAGTACTGGGATTACAGGTGTGTGCCACCATGTCCAGCTTGCATTAGTCTTTTAAGTGTTTTTATTTTCTACACTATTAAACCATTTCATTAGGCTATTAACATTAAAAGATTGTTTTCTGACTAACTCTGGGAGCCTAGTGAACATAATTAAAGTGAATGTTCTTAAAACAGATAACAAGCTAGGTGTGGTGGCACACACCTATTATTCCAGCCCTTGAGAGGCCGAGACAGGAGGATCTTAGGTTCAAGGACAGTCTCAGCTACTTAGCAAGTTCCCGTTTTAAAATAGAAAAATAAGGCCGGGCGTGGTGGCGCATGGTTGTAATCCCAGCATTTGGGAGGCTGAGACCGGAGGATCTGGGTTCGCAGCCAGCCTCAGCTACCTAGTGAGGCACTCCGCAACTTAATGAGACCCTGTTTCAAAATAAAGAATAAAAAAATAGGGCTTGGGGGTATAGCTCGGAGGTAGAATGCCCTTGAGTTCAATCCCTAGTACCGTTAAAAAAAAAAAAAAAAAGAAAAAAAGAAAAAGAAAAAAGGCTGGGGGTGTAGCATCCAGGTAGAATACCCTAGGCTCCATTCCCAGTACCAAAATATATACATAAATAAATAAATAAAATGAACATTCAATATAAAATAATAAAAAGGTAATAGAACACACCTAAAGGAAAAGAAAAGAAGCACTTTGCAAAAGATCCATATGAATCATTAATAAAAGGAAGAGTAAAGCCTGGTGTAGTGATGCATGCTTGTATTCCCAGTACTTAGGAGGCTGAGACAGGAGGATCACAGGTTCGTGGCCAGCCTCAGCAACTTAGTGAGGTCCTCAGCAATTTAGTGAGACCCTTTTTCAAAATAAAAAGTAAAACATGGCTGGAGGCATAGCCCAGAGGTAGAATGCCCCTGGGTTCAATCCTCAGTACCACTAAAAAAATAATACTAATACTATTACTAATGAAGGGAGCTATGAGTAACTATTATAATAGTTTAAATTATGTCCAAAAATATTTCGTTTGTCTAAGGGTCTTATTCTCTTCCTGCTGCATTCCCCTCTCCCTCCTTCTCATCCCTTCATTTCTTCCTTTGTTTCTTGCCATCCTGTAAGACAAGATATAGAGCTTCTTCACATTTTGATGTCAAAAAATGATGGTAATAGTCAATCACTAAACTGAACCTGAGAAGGAGGGAGGGTGAGGGAGTGGGGCGGGAATTGGGGAAGGGTTAAATGAGAGATGTGTGCATGTATGCCTTTACCAGCTCGTACCTAACAAAGATGTATGATTACAATGCACCAATTTAAAAAAAAATGATGATAATGGTTGAAAATTAGTGTGACCATATAATTTATTATAGAAACTAGAATTCTGTCAAGTGTAGAAAGAAGTGTTGCTCATATTTACACCTGGACTATAGGTAAAAAAAAGGAGACATGGTAATCCTACCTACATGAACCACATAAGTATGAACTATCCAGAAGGGCAGGCTTGCACTTGTTTGTTGTAGTGCCCACGCACATGTAGGACTGAACATCCTTTTTCCATCATTTATGCAAGTCCAAATGTGATATTAACATTTACATATCAATTCAAAACATTATTTTAAGGTAAATAAATCATTTAAACATGTTTTTCAATTCTTTTCTTTTCTTGGATGTTTATATGTTAGTTAGATTTTTAATAAAAGTATAAGCAATTTTTGCTTTCTACTTAAAACTAACTTTTTTTGTGGTGCTGGGGATTGAAATTGAACCCTATAGGAGCTGGGGGGAAGTTCTACCTCTGAGCTACATCCCCAGACCTACTTTATTTTATTTATTTTCTGATACTAGGGATTGAACCCAGGGGCATTCTATCTTTGATTTACACCACAGCCCTTTTTAATGCTTTTGTTTTGAAAGCGGGTCTCGCTAGGTTGCTGAGAGTCTCACTACATTGCTGAGGTTGTCCTAGAACCTGCAATCCTCCCATTTCAGCTTTCCCAAGTACTGGGATTACAAGCGTGCACCACCACACCTGGCATTATTATTGTTGTTGTTATTATTATTATTATTATTATTATTATTATTATTATTATTATTTTGTGGTACTGGGGATTGAACCCAGGGGCATTTTACCTCTGAGCCAAACCCCCAGTCCTATTTTTTATTATTTTATTTTGAAACAGGTTTTCACTAAGTTCTGGAGAGCCTCACTAAGTAGCTGAGGCTGGCTGCTAATTCGGATCCTCCGGTCTTAGCCTCCCAAGTACTGGGATTACAAGCGCCCGCCACCACACCTAGCTTATTACTATTTTTAAACAGGGCTTTGCTAAGTTACCTCACACTGGCTTTGAACCTGTGATTCTCCTGTCTTAGCCTCCCAAGTACTAAGATTATAGGCTTAAAACTACCTTTGTGGAATGGAGTGGGAATTGGGGAAGGGCTAATGTATACATGTATGTCTCTACCATTCTGTACTTCATAAAGATGTATGATTACAATGCACCAATAAATTTTTAAAAACTACACGTGTAGCCAGGCGTGGTGGCGCACTCTTGTAATCCCAGCATTCGGGAGGCTGAGACGGGAGGATCCGGGTTCGCGGCCAGCCTCAGCTACCTAGTGAGGCACTCCGCAACTTAGTGAGACTCGGTTTCAAAATAAAGAATAAAAAATAGGGCTTGGGGGTATAGCTCGGAGGTAGAACACCCTGAGTTCAATCCCCAGTACCGCAAAAAACCCCCAAAAACAAAAAACTACGTGTGTGTGTGTGTGTGTGTGTGTGTGTGTGTGTGTGTGTGTGTGTGTGTCTGTGTGTGTGTATAGAACTGGGGATTGAACTCAGGGGGATTCTATCACTGAGTTACATCCCTAGCCCTATTTTATTTTATTTTATTTTTAAAATTTGAAACAGAGTCTCACTAAGTTGCTGAGGCTGTCCTCAAACCTACTATCCTCCTGTCTCAGCTCCCCACCCTCTAAGATTTGGATTAGAGGCATGTGCGACCACTTCTGGCAAAACTATCTTTTTTTTTTTAAGACATGACACCACCACAATCGGTGGTGTATAACTTGGATGTAGAATGCCCCTAGGTTCAATCCCCATTTGTGTGTGTGTGTCGGGGGGGTGCTGGGGATTGAACTCAGGGGCATTCTATGTCTAAGATATACCCCGAACCCTTTTTTAATTTTTTATTTCAAAACAGGTTCTCACTAAGTTGCTGAGGTATTGTTAAGTTGCTGAAACTGGCCACAAACCTGTGATCCTCCTGTCTCAGTCTCCCAAGTACTGAAATTAGACACCTGTGCTACCATACCCAGCTTTAAAACTACCATTTAATAAGTTCATTTGATTTGATGTGTAAAGGACTCAAACTGGTTCTTGGTTTCTCTGCACAACCAGAGAAACAGACTTCAAAGCCTGTATATTATCACTCATTTTTATGCACCTGCATTTTACAAATGAGTGATAATATATATAGGCCTTGAAGTTTGTTTTCAAAGTCTCTACAGAGGTCCCACTATATGGTAACTTTACAAGTTCTGCTTTGAGTCCATTTTATAAAACCAAAACTCTGTTGTTTTTTTATATGCTTTTATTGTCACGTAAACATAGTTCTGCTCCTAGCTGTCGTGTTTATATTCTAGGTGAAGGGCAAGCAGAGGTATTAATGAATACCAGCTAAAACCATGCAGGCTCTTGTTGTACTGAATATCAGATTTCAAATTCTCTCAATAAAATTTTACAGTTTCCTCCAAAAAAGTCTTGCACATTTTTTGTTTGCTTGAATTCCTGGGTAGATGATACTAATGAAAGTGATATCATTTTATAGTTTTACATTCTGCTTGAGCTGGTATATATAAGAATAATGTTTCTACATTGATCTGTGTTCTCCAGCAACCTTGCTATATATGCTTATTCCAAATTTATCTGTAGGTCCTTTCTAATTGTCAACTTACATAAACATATCTTTAAATAACAGCTTATTCCTATCATTCTAAACGTTGTTCCTTCTTTTCATTTCCTATGTTACAACACTGGATAGATCCACCTAGTACTATGGTGGATAGAACCCTTGATAGTGTATATTCTTGTCTTGTGCCTGGTAGGAAATGGAAAATTTTAAATACCTCACAATGATGACTGCTTTTTTTAGATGTACTCTATCAGAATAAAGAAGTTCCATTCTATTCCTAGGTTGCTAAGAATATTTCTCTTGAATGTATGATTACTTTTATCAAACAATTTTGGTGCATCTATTTAGATAATCACAGCATACTTTCCTTCATTAATCTGTTAATGTGGTGGATTACACTGGTAAGATGCTGTGTTGAAACTCATCTTGCATTCCTAGGGGAAAAATTTGGTCATGACTTAGGATCCTTTTTAATAACCTGTGTCTTAATATTCTTTGTTTAGGATTTTATGCATATGCTCATGACTGATGTTAACCTATATTTATTTCACGTAATTTCTTTGTTGGTGTGTGTGTGTGTGCGCGTGCGTGTGCGTGTGTGTGTGTGTGTGTGTGTGTGTTACTGGGGATATTCTTTATTTTGAAACAAAGTCTCACTAAGTTGCATAGGGCCTCACTAAATTGCTGATGCTGGCGGTGAACCTGCAATCCTCCTATCTCAGCCTCCCAAGTACTGGGATTACAAGCATGCACCACCAAGCCCAGTTTATTTTTCATTTTGAAATAGGATCTCGCTAGGTTGCTGAGGGCCTTTTTATAAATTGCTGAGGCTGGCCACAAACCTGCCATCTTCATGTCTCAGCCTCCTAAGTACTGGGATTACAGGCGTGTGCCACCATGCCCAGCTCTTTATTGGGCCTTGATATCAAGGTAACACTAACTTCATAAAATGGGTTGGGATATAAAAAAAAAAAAACCTTTATCTTCTCTGAAACTGAAGTCTCTGTGAGACTTTGAGTAATATAGAACTAAGGATTCTCATGGACCTTACTTAAAAGAGAGAGACGGAGCAGCTCCAAGTGTTTTTTTACTTCAAACTCTATAAGGCACTCATTTTCCTTGCAAGATGCCTCTAATGGTGTCGTCCCTCTAAAAACTATCTGCCAGCTGGGCATGGTGGCACATGCATGTAATCCAGCCTCAGTAATTTAGTAAGACCCTGTTTCAAGCCAGGCGTGATGGCACATGCTTGTAATCCCAATACTTGGGAGGCTAAAACAGGAGGATTGCAGGTTCGCAGCCAGCCTCAGCTATTTAGTGAGGCCTTCTGCAACTTAGTGAGACCCTGTTTCAAAAATAAAGAATAAAAAATAGGGCTGGGGGTGAAGCTTGGAGGTAGAAGGCCACTGAGTTCCATCCCCAGTACCACACACACACACACACACACACACACACACACACACACACACGACCTTGTTTCAAAATTAAAAATTTTTGAGCAAAGTGTGGTGGCACACACTTGTAATCCCAGTACTTGGTAGGCTGAGACTGAAGGATCCAGGTTCGCGGCCAGCCTCAACTACTTAGTGAGGCACTCTGCAACTTAGTGAGACCCTGTTTCAAAATAAAGAATAAAAAATAGGACTGGGGGTAGCTTGGAGGTAGAATGTCCCTGAGTTCAATCCCTCACACCGCAAAATACATAAATAAACAAACAAAATTTAAAAAATTTAGAAATCAGGCTGGGGGTGTAGTTCAGGGGTAGAATCACCTTGGGTTCAACCCCTGGTACCAAAAAATAAAAAATGAAATAAATAAAAATAAAAATTACCTGCATCTATTTCTATGCTAGTATTATCCTTCTATACACCAAATTCTAAGAGTCACCACAATATTAATTTGTCTAGATAATTTATATCTGAGCTGTATGGTCATAAATGGTCAGACTGACTCTAACCCTGTGTATGGTTATGACCATAGCTCCATTTATTGATTTTTTAAATAATACAGGAATTATAACAACTCATATTATTATAAGGTGTATATTATTTGTTAGCTGAGCCCTTCTTTGTGCTAGGTTACATATATTTGTGATTTTATTTAATCTTAAAAAAAGACAATCAAGAGTTCTCACAAAATTTATAATATCTAAGTCCAATACAATACAGAGTTGGGGATTCAAATTCTAAGGTCAAATCCTTTGCTCTTTCTCAAGTAAATACCTCTGAACATGTTGAACACAGAAGACTTATGTATATACTGACCTCAACAGTAATATGATATGTACATGAAATTTATGAATATATATATTATTGTTTGAAATAAAAGGTTTTGTTCCTTTTTCTTTTTTTGGTACTGGGACTTGAACTCAGGGACATTCTACATCCTGGCTATACCACTAGGTATTTCTATTTTTTATTTTGAAACAAGGTCTCACTAAATTACTAAGGCTGGCCTCAAACCTGAAATCTTCCTGTCTCAGCCTCCCAAGCACTGGGACTATAGGTATGTTCCATCATGCCCAGAAAAAATTTGTTTTTGAAGGAAGGATTTCTAAAAATGTGGCACATGGACCTGAGGTGGAAAACAGATGGAATCATTGTTAAAAAACATAAGCACTTCAAAATTTTAAATAATTGGCTTATGTTACTGTGCTGTGGAAAAATATTACTAGACTACTAAAACCATATGGAACAGTTTATGGGGAAACAGAAAAGAACTGATGTCACAGACACCACAGGCAAATGCTACAACATCTCTTGAAAATACATCTGGCTGCCGGGCGTGGTGGCGCACGCTTGTAATCCCAGCATTCGGGAGGCTGAGACCGGAGGATCCGGGTTCGCGGCCAGCCTCAGCTACCTAGTGAGGCACTCCGCAACTTAGTGAGACCCTGTTTCAAAATAAAGAATAAAAAAAAATAGGGCTGGGGGTGTAGCTCGGAGGTAGAATGCCCCTGAGTTCAATCCCCAGTAC
>PVLC010050047.1:0-10237 GCA_004027655.1 Graphiurus murinus | reverse complement strand
TAAAAAAAAAAAAAAAAAAAAAAAAAAAGAGGGAGATCTGGACACAGGAGGAGGACACCATGTGGCTCAGGAGGCAGAGATCAGAATGAACATCTATGCGCCAAGGGACAAGGAGCACCAAGGGTTTCTGGCAGCCACCCAAAACTGGAAGAGGCAAGGAAGGATTCTCCCCTAGAGGCTTGGGAGGAAGCGTACCCTGCCAGCACCTGGATTTCTAACTTCTGGCCTCCAGAACTATGAGAATAAATTTCTCTTGTTTTAAGCCACCCAGTTTGTGGTATTTTGTTGTGGCAGCCTTAGGAAGTGAATCTGCCAGCTAGGCATGGTGGGACACACCTGTAAGCCCAGTATTTGGAGGCTAAGAAGAGGCTGTGACATTTATTATTTTTTATTTGGAAACAGCATCTTGCTAAGTTTCTGAGGGTTTTGCTAAGTTGCTGAGGCTGTCCTTGAACCTGGGATCCTCCTGTCTCAGCTTCCCCAGTACTAGGACTAAAGGTGTGTACCACCACTCCAGGCTTAACTAATCTAAATTTAAATAACTACATGTGGTTAGTGGCTACCATTTTGGACGGTCCAGGTCTAAACACTAAGGCCCCTTTGGGTGGCGGGATGCTGTGTCAACCAAATCTGTGTGTGGGTCCTAGCAGCTGGTGCCAACTTTGGTGGGTATATTGGGGTGGGATGGGGCACACTGGGGTACCCTGGGGAGCTGTAAGGAACCAGTTTATTCCACAGATACATGCTGTACCCCAGGGACTCGGTGGGGGCCCTACCCCTGCAACTCACCCAATACATGGAGACAGACAAGGATGCAGGCAACTGCAGAGGTGCATGAGCAAGGCATGAAGAGGCAAGCAATGGGGCTGGAGAGCCAGGGGAAGTGCCTGGCCATCCAGGTCAGAGAGAAGCCAGGGAGGCCTCCAGTTGGAGGTGATATCTAGACCAAACCAAAGACTGAATCAAAGACAGGTGAACCAGGTAAAGTACGCTAAAGAGAAAGAATGCTTCAGACAGAGGAAAGCGTGGACGACAGCCCGGAACTAAAGAGGGAGAGTGCTGACCTGGGGAACTGACAGAATCCTGGGCAGGGTGGCACAGTGAGAACAGGAGATATGGTAAAATAAAGCTGGGCAAGAAGGACCCAGGCCTCATGGGCCACATAAGGGTGCAGGGGAGCCATGGCAGATGTTTGAGCAGGGGAGTGAGGCAATGAAATGTGCATTAGGAAGACGCTCTCCTCTGCCCCAGAACTGTCATGGAGGGAGGGAGTGGAGGACAGCCCTATGTGACTGTGTGGAGGCCTGGGTTGGGCCGCCGAAGTGTCGCTGGAGAGGCGGGCACCTCACCTGCCTGGTCCTGCTCCCCGTACCACGTGTTCCAGTTGCCCACGAGCGAGCAGGGGTAGTCCTCATCCAGGTGCAGCTTGGGCAGCACGGCCTCCCTGTTGGCACAGAGAGAGGGCCGGGCTCACACCAGCTACCAGGGCTGGGCCTCAGTTTCCCCATCTCTAAGATGTACAGGCTGGACAAGACGTCCTTGGGGTGTGTTGGGATGGACCCCCGCTCCCCGCAGGGCTGGGATGGCAGATGGAGGAGGAAGCCACTCACGTCAGACTGTTGTAGGCATCCAGACACTCCGGCTTCACATTGTGAACTGCAACAGACCACAGAGAGCGGGAGGTGAAGGGGGTGTGCGCGCATGCGCAGTTGGGGTGGGCGGAGCCCAGGAGAGCCAAGGCTCCTAGGAGAGCACAGGGTGTCCTGAACCCTCCGATCTCCACGCTGGAGCCCCCGGAGACGCAGAGCAGGCAAGGCTGGCCCGCGCAGCACCCACTCACACTGGATCTTGTAGAGGTTGCTGGTCTCCTTCTTGGACAGCAAGGTGGAATGGGCATCCTTCCGGGGATCCACCTTGTGGACAAAGAGGGAACGGAACCAGCTGCCTTCGTTGTCCTTGGAATAGAAACTGCAGGAAAGAAGAGTTCAGGGGACATGCAGGGGCGGGGGGAGCCCCAGCAATTCCATCGGCTCCGATGTCCTGCTTCCCAGGCGGGTGACCTACATTTCTGGAAACAGGGCCACGGAATCCCATGGCAGCTTGAGTGTGAAATGCCACCAGCCTGGCCGACTTGGTCCCTTCGACAGAGGTCCCAGCTACCTAGTCTGCACCTTTAAAGCTTTGCAGGGCGTTAGGGGGCTGGGAGAGGCAGCCACACCTCCAACCTCTCTCTCTAGCCTCCCTGCCTCCTTCCAAGGGGTCCTCCACTTGGGCCACACAAGCAGCCTCTTGCCAAGAGGATCAACCCCAAGCCCATCCTGCCTGGTGCCCAAAGCCTATCTCGTCACCCCTCCTGTCCCCTCCACTCTCCAGGTCTGCTCTACTCTGAACACCCCTGGCGTCCTGTCCCCTCTGATGAAAAGGCTCCCAACTATCCCCAGAGATCACACTGCACTCGGCCTGGGCCCCCTCTTCTAACCCGAGCCAAAGCCAAATAAGCCTTGTCCTGGAGGAAGTCACAGCCCACTGGAAGAAATAGGTCTCAGAACACAGTTACAGCGGGGGCTCTGGGAGAACCCAGGAGAGCAAGCCTTAAAGCCACCTCTGGCAGGCTGGGCAGTGAGGAGGTAAGCCGGGTCACTCTCAGGGCTGATGCAGCTGATACAGGCAGAGAGGGGGTAAAAGGCATTGCAAGGAGCTGGGCGTGGTGGTACACACCTATAAGGCTGAGACAGGATTGCCCGTTTGAGGCCAGCCTCAACAACTTAGTGGTACCTCATTTCAAATAAAAAATAAAATAAAGCCGGGCGTGGTGGCGCATGCTTGTAATCCCAGCATTCGGGAGGCTGAGACCGGAGGATCCGGGTTCGCGGCCAGCCTCAGCTACCTAGTGAGGTATTCCGCAACTTAGTGAGACTCGGTTTCAAAATAAAGAATAAAAAAAAATAGGGTGGGGGGTATAGCTCGGAGGTAGAATGCCCCTGAGTTCAATCCCTAGTACCGCAAAAAAATAGAAATAAAAAAAATAAATAAATAAAATAAGACCAGGGGTATAGCTCAGAGGTAGAATGCCCCTGAATTCAAGCCCCAGTGCCAAAAAAAAAAAAAAGTAAGGAAAATGTATTCATTCATTCATTCATTCATTCTTGTAGCCAACATTGACCCTGCCCACCCATGCAGAAATGCTATGAGAATGAATGAAGCTGGGTGTGGTGGCACACGGTTATAATCCCAATACTTAGGAGACCGAGACAGGAGGATCACAGGTTTGAGGCTAGTCTCAGCAATTTAGTGAGTCCCAGATTGAAAATAAAAAAATAAAAAGGGTTGAGGGAAGGGACACTCTACCTCAGAGCTACATCTCCAGCCCTTTTTACTTTTTTTTGGCAGTACTGGTTTGAAACCCAGGGGCATTCTACCTCTGAGCTACACCTCCAGCCCTATTTTTAATTCTTTATTTTGAAACAGGGTCTCACTAAGTTGCAGAGGGCCTCACTAAGTAGCTGTGCTGGCCAAGAACCTGCGATCCTCCAGACTCAACCTCCCAAGTACTGGGATTACAAGCATGCGCCAGCGTGCCCGGCTCCTTTTTACTTTTTTATTTTTTGCGGTACTAGGAATTGAACCCAGGGGCATTCTACCTCCAAGCTACAGCCCCAATTCTATTTTTTATTCTTTATTTTGAAACAGGGTCTCACTAGTTTCAGAGAGCCTAAGTAGTTGAGGCTGGCTGGGAACCCGGATCCTCTGGTCTCAGCTTCCCAAGTACTGGGATTACAAGAATGCACCACCACACCAGGCTTACTTTTATTTTGAAACAAGGTCTCACTAAGTTGCTGAGGGACCTGATTTAAGTTGCTGAGGCTGGCCTCAAACCTGTGATCCTCCTGCCTCAGCCTCCCAAGTACTGGGATGACAGACATGCATGCACCACCACTGTGATCTTTGGCTTGAAGGTAGAGGGGCTGCTTCCCCTGGAGGGGTGGTGGCAGCTACTATTTGTCAACCAAGACCTTTGCTCCAGAGCTAGGCTTCCAGTAACTCATTAACACCAGTGGTGACCAAGATAAACAGCCAGGTGCCAGCCCTGAGAGAAGTGCTGGGGGGGGGGGGGGGGTCCAGTAGCTCTGATGGACTCCCATCTCTCTCCACTACTCTCCAATCCTTCCTGCCTGTGGGCCTCAGTTTCTGCATCTGTCAAGTCAACAGGCAGAGCAGCCCACCTGGAGAAAGATCTTTTTGCATAGGTAAAATCCAACAGGGACTTGTCCAAGGTCCTAGGATGCATCCAAACTCCAAACCAGCATCCTCAAGAGCACATTTTCTTCTTCTTTTTGTAGTACTGGGGATTGAACCTAAGAAAGCCCTTACACCCCAGCCCTTTTTATTTATCTATGTTTATCTATTTTTTTAGAAACCGGGTCAACCGGGCATGGTGGTGCACACCTGTAATCCTAGTACTTGGGAGGCTGAGACAGGAGGATCACAGGTTCGAAGACAGCCTCTGCCAATTTAGCAAAGGCCTCTGCAACTTAGTGAGACCCTGTTTCAAACAAAAAATAAAGTAAGATTGGGGTGTAACTCAGAGGCACAATGCCCCTGGGTTCAATCTGCAGTATCAAAAAAGAAAAAGAAAGAAAGAAACAAGGTCTCACTAAGTTGCTGAGGCTAGCCTCAGACCTGTGACTCCTCCTCTCTCTCAGTACTGGGATTGCAGGTGCGTGTCACCATGCCCGGCTTTAAGTGTACTTTGTGTGTGTGTGTGTGTGTGTGTGTGTGTGTGTGTGTGTGTGTGGTACTGGGGATTGAACCCAGGGGCATTCTCCCAGCTACACCCCCAGTCCGATTTTTTATGCTTTATTTGGAAACAGGGTCTCACTAAGTTGCAGAGGGCCTCACTAAGTAGCTGAGGCTGGCTGCAAACTCAGATCCTCCTGTCTCAGCCTTCCAAGTACTAGGATTATAAGCCTGCGCCACCATTTCTGGCTTAAGTGCACTTATTTTTTTATTTTTTATTTTTGACACTGGGGATTGAACCCAGGGGCATTCTACCTTTGAGCTACACCCCCACTTCTATTTTTTTTTTTTTTTTTTTTGTGGTACTAGGGATTGAAGCCAGGGGCATTCTACCTCCGAGCTACACCCCCAGCTCTATTTTTTATTCTTTATTTTGAAACCAAGTCTCACTAAGTTGCGGAGTGCCTCACTAGGTAGCTCAGGCTGGCCTCGAACCTGGATCCTCCGGTCTCAGCCTCCCGAATGCTGGGATTACAAGCGTGCGCCACCACGCCCGGCTCCCCACTTCTATTTTTTATTCTTTATTTTTATTTTTTATTTTTTTTGCGGTACTGGGGATTGAACTCAGGGGCATTCTACCTCTGAGCTATACCCCCAGCCCTATTTTTTATTCTTTATTTTGAAACCGAGTCTCACTAAGTTGCGGAATGCCTCACTAGGTAGCTGAGGCTGGCCGCGAACCCGGATCCTCCGGTCTCAGCTTCCCGAATGCTGGGATTACAAGCGTGCGCCACCACGCCCGGCTTATTCTTTATTTTTTAAACAAGGTCTCACTAAGTTGCAGAAGGCCTAAGTAGCTGAGGCTGGCCACAAACCCAGATCCTCTGGTCTCAGCCTCCCAAGTACTGGGATTACAAGTGTGTGCCACCACGCCTGGCCCTTAAGTGCACATTTCTGAGAGCCCAGATTTCACTTTCTCAGGGAATGTGCAATATTCTTCCCTTGACCTCCCCAACCATTCACACTGATGTTTTATTGTGTTCTGCAGTGACTTTTAAAATGCTCTCCTAGGGATTGGGGTGTACTAAGTGGTAGTGCACTTGCCTAGCATGCACAAAGCCCTGGGTTTGATCCCCAGCACCAAAACAACAACAACAAACCCACCACTTTTCCCTTTTTTTTTTTCCTTATTATATGCTTTGTTTGTTATCTGTTTGCCCACAAGCAGCAGCCCCAGACTAAGGGGACTTGGTCTGGTCCCCTCATCCCTGCTGTGTCCCCAGTGTCTGGAACAGGACGGGGCACACGGCGCATGCGCAGTCTGTGTTTGGGAATTGAACGAATGGGCAGGGAGGGCTGAGACTTAGTTGCCTGAGAATGATGAAAGGTGGAAGGTAGGAAACAGAAGAAAAGGTGGATCTTGGCCTGGAATGTGAACTCAGGGCTCGGGGACCGTGTACATCCCCAACAACAGCAGCAGAATTAGCACAGGATGGGGACAAACCCAGCGTCGAATCCTCCCTCAGCCTCATCTTTCTGGGGCTCATTTTCCTCAGCTATAAAATAGGGGTCACAGAGCCGGGCATGGTGGCGCACCCTTGTAATCCCAGTACTTGAGAGGCTGAGATAGGAGAATCACAGGTTCAAGGGCAGCCTCAGCAAGTAGTGAGACTCTCAACAACCTAGTGAGACCCTGTTTCCAAATAAGAAATAAAGTTGGACTGGGGGTGTAGCTCGAAGGTAGACTGCCTCTGGTTTCAATCCCCAGTACAAAAAAAAACAGAAATAGGGGCCACTGGCTGGGCCTCTTATTTACTTGTTTATTTATTTTATTTATTTATTTTTTTTGCGGTACTGGGGAATTGAACTCAGAGGCATTCTACCTCCAAGCTACACCCCCAGCCCTATTTTTTATTCTTTATTTTGAAACCGGGTCTCACTAAGTTGCGGAGTGCCTCACTAGGTAGCTGAGGCTGGCCTCGAACCCGGATCCTCCGGTCTCAGCCTCCCGAATGCTGGGATTACAAGCGTGCGCCACCACGCCCGGCTTACTTGTTTATTTTTATATTTATTTATTTGATACTGGGGATTGAATGCAGGGACATTCTACCCGAACCATACCCCCCACATTATTTTATTTTTTTATTTGGAAACAGGATCTCACTCAATTGCAGAAGGTCTCGCTAAATTTTCAAGGCTCTCTGCAAATCTGTGATTCTCCTGTCTCAGCCTCCAAAGTACTAGCATTAAAGGTGTGTGCTACTGCACCCAGTTTTTTAAATGTGAAACGGGGTCTCACTAAGTTGCTGAGGGTCTTGCCTTGCCAAGTCGCTGAGGCTGGCCTCAAACCTGCAATCTTCCAGTCTCCATCTCCCAAGTACTGGTATTACAGGTGTGTACCACAATGCCTGGCTCAGGATGGGCCTTTTAGAGAAAGGGCCTAGTGCAGTTAATAACACTGTTCCTACCTAACTTCCTAATGGAACGCCCAGCTACCATTCCCCTCCCCTTGTCCTAATCTTTCCTCAATCTTTGTGTGTGTGTGTGTGTGTGTGTGTGTGTGTGTGTGTGTGTGTGTGTGTTGCTGGAGATTGAAACCAGGGGCATTCTATCTATGAGCTACACCTCCAGCCCTATTTTTTCATTTTGAAACAGGGTCTCCTTAAGTTGCTGAGGACCTTACTAAGTTGCTGAGGCTGGTTACGAACCTGATTCTTCTGTCTCAGCCTTCCAAGTACTAGGATTATAGTCCACCATGCCCAGCTCCCTCAATCTGTATTTATTCAGTCATTGGGGGATTGAACCCAAGGGCATTCTGCCTCCAAGCTACACCCTCAGCCCTATTTTATTTTATATTTCAAGCAGAGTCTCATTAAGTTGAAGAGAGTCATTAAGCTGAGGCTGTCCTTGAACCTGCGATCCTCCTATCTTAGCCTCCCAAGTACAGGGATTATAGGAGTGCACCACTACACCCGACTAGCCTCAGTAATTTAGTGAGACCTTGCTTCAAAATAAAAAATAAAAGCTAAACCGGGCATGGTGGTGCATGCTTGTAATCCCAGTACTTAGGAGGCTGAGACAGGAGGATCCAGGTTTGCAGCCAGCCTCAGCTTCTTAGTGAGGCCCGCTGCAATTAGTGAAACCCTGTTTCAAAATAAAGAATAAAAAATAGGGCTGGGGGTATAGCTCGGAGGTAGAATGCCCCTGAGTTCAATTCCCAGTACTGCAAAAAAAAAAAAAAAAAAAGAAGAAGAAGAGTAAGCCGGGCATGGTGGCGCAGGCTTGTAATCCCAGCATTTGGGAGGCTGAGACCAGAGGATCCGGGTTCGCAGCCAGCTTCAGCTATCTAGTGAGGCCCTCTGCAACTTAGTGAGACCCTGTTTCAATATAAAGAATAAAAAATAGGGCTGGGGGAACCGGGCGTGGTGGCGCACGTTTGTAATCCCAACATTTGGGAGGCTGAGACTGGAGGATCCGGGTTCGAGGTCCGCCTCAACAACTTCGTGAGGCTGTCCGCAACTTAGTGAGACCCTGTTTCAAAATAAAGGAAAAAAAAAAAAAACTAGGACTAGGGATGTAGCTCCGAGGTAGAATGTCCCCAGGTTCCATCCCCAGTACCGCAAATAATAATAATAATAATAATAATAATAATAATAATAATAATAATAATAATAATAATAATAATGGGGCTGGGGGTATAGCTCGGAGGTAGAATGCCCCTGAGTTCAATACCCAGTACCGCAAAAAAAAAAGAAAAAAGTTACTGTATATGACACACTGGTGCTTGCCTTACTAGCCAACTGATTGGATGCCTACCCACTTGAAACCACTCCAAAGAGTTCTAGATTTACATGCTGGGAAGCTCAGCTCTATATACTAAGAGCAGCTGGGTGCACTGGCACATCTAGTAATCCCAGTACTTGGGAGGCTGAGACAGGAGTATCAAAGGTTCAAAGACAGCCTCAGCAACTCAGCAAGACCCTCAAGTTAATGAGACTATCTCAAAAAAATTATAAAGGTCTGGGGTGTAACTCAGAGCTAGAACACCCTGAGTTCAAACCAAAGACCAAAAACAAAACAAAACAAAAAGCTAAGAGCTACATTCTACACATATTTATAGATTCTGAAACACTGTCTCATTTGAATCAGCTGACTTTAGAAAGGGCTGCATTTCTGCTTATTGTTCCAGAGAGTGTCTTCAGCTAGAACAATAGATGTTAACAAGATTACTGATGCAGCAGTAACAGTAACCTCTGTTTATTGAGCACTTATTACATGCTGAGAATTAATCCTCACAGGGAGGTTTTTAAAACAATGAGGCTCGAAACTGGGTATGGTGGCACATGCCTATAATCTCAATAGTTGGGAGACTGAGACAGGAGTATCCCAGGTTCGAGGACAGCCTCGGCGAGTAGTGAGACTCTCATCAACTTAATGAGACCATTTCAAAAAATTAAAGAGAAGCCAGGCGAGGTGGCGCATGCTTGAATCCTAGTACTTGGAAGGTTGAGACAGGAGGATTGCAGGTTTGCGGCCAGCCTCAGCTACTTAGAAAGTTCCTCTGCAACTTAGTGAGACCCTGTTTCAAAATAAAGAATAAAAATTAGGGCTGGGGGTGTAGTCGGAAGTAGAATGCTTGGTACTGGGTTCAATTCACAGTACCGAGAAAAAAAAAAAAAAAGCTCAGAACTGGGTATGGTGACACACTCCTATAATCCCCCCAATGTGTGAGGCTCTTAGAGGATTTCTACTTAAGTCCATACGATTTCAAAGTCCCCTCATCCCCATCCCAGCAGCCTCACTGAGGCCGAAGGGCTACTCATGGCTCCACTAGTGACTCCAGAAAAATAGGTAACAGGCAGCCAGGTATGGTGGTGCACACCTGTAATCCCAATACTTGGGAAGCTGAGACAGGAGGATCACAGTTTCAAGGCCAAATCCCTCGGCAACTCAGCAAGACCCTGTTTCAAAATTTAAAAAAAGAGGAGCCAGGTGTGGTAGCACACGCTTGTAATCCTAGTGGAGGCTGAGACAGGAGGATCTGGGTTCGAGGCCAGCCTCAGCTACTTAATGAGGTCCTCTGCAACTTAGTGAGACCCGGTTTCAAAATAAAGAATAAAAATAGGGCTGGGGTGTATCTCGGAGGTAGAATGCCCCTGACTTCAATCCCCAGTACCACAAAAAAAAAAGAATAAAAATAGGACTGGGACCCGGGCGTGGTGTCACACACTTGTAATCGCAGCATTTGGGAGGCTGAGACTGGAGAATCCGGGTTCGAGGCCAGCCTCAGCTACTTAGTGAGGCACTATGCATCTTAGCGAGACCCTGTTTCAAAATAAAGAATAGCCGGGCATGGTGGCGCACGCTTGTAATCCCAGCATTCCGGAGGCTGAGACCGGAAGATCCGGGTTCTCGGCCAGCCTCAGCTACCTAGTGAGGCACTCCGCAACTTAGTGAGACCCGGTTTCAAAATAAAGAATAAAAAATAGGGCTGGGGGCC
>PVLC010050046.1:0-10237 GCA_004027655.1 Graphiurus murinus | reverse complement strand
ACGCTTGTAATCCCAGCATTCGGGAGGCTGAGACCGGAGGATCCGGGTTCGCGGCCAGCCTCAGCTACCTAGTGAGGCACTCCGCAACTTAGTGAGACTTGGTTTCAAAATAAAGAATAAAAAATAGGGCTGGGGGTGTAGCTCGGAGGTAGAATGCCCCTGAGTTCAATCCCCAGTACTGCAAAAAAAAAAAAAAAAAGAAAACATACAGCTGGGCTGGTGGTGCACGCTTGTAATCCCAGCACTTGGGAGGCTGAGACTGGAGGATCCAGGTTCGTGGCCAGCCTCAGCTACTTAGTGAGGCTCTCCGCAATTTAGTGAGACCCTGTTTCAAAATAAAGAATAGAAAAAAAAAATAGGGCTGGGGGTGTGGCTCGGAGGTAGAATGCCCCTGGGTTCAACCCCTGGTACCACAAAAAGAACCCCAAAACACACACACACACAAAACAAACAAACAAAAAACCCACATACGTCTATTTGTTCTTTGAAGCTGGCTAGTCTCACTTAGTATAATATCTTGTTTTCAAGGCTGATTCGTGTTGTGTTGTGTGTCAGTTTCACTCCTTCCCATGACTGAATAATATTCCACTGTACGGGCAGACCACATTTTATCTGTCCATTCATCAGCTGATGGAGATTTGGGTTGTTTGCACTCTGAGTCTTTCTTTCTTTGGTACTGGGGATTGAACTCAGGGCTCTTCTACCTCCAAGCTACACTTCCAGTCCTTTTTATTTTGAAACATGATCTGGCTAAGTTGCTAAGGGTCTTGCTAAGTCGCTGAGGCTGGCCTTGAACCTGCGATCCTCTTGTCTCAGACTCCCAAGGACTGGTATTACAGGTGTGCACCACCGGGCCCGGCAGTGCTTTGAATAATTATGAATAATTCTGTTATGAATATTCATGTGCAAGTGTTTGCTTTCCTCCTCGGTGCATAAGTAGGGGTGGAGCCGATGGACCACATGGTAGCGCCACGTTTAACAGTTGCGGTCCTGCTGGACACCGCTGCCCCATGCCCCCACGCCTGGCTGCAGCTCATCCTTTCCTAGAGTTGGAAGCACCAGGGAGGGGCTGACCAGGACACTTGAGCTGATTTAGCAAGTCTCGTGTCACTGCTGTCTGTGTTTATTGTTCCCTGTGTCCCTCAGGGAGGCGCTGGGCAGGCGCCTGCGTGTGTGGCAGGCTCGTGCGCCTGCTCCGTGACAGACTTTCTGACCTCGCCCGTGCCGGTCCTGCTAGTTCTCCTGCCCCGAGCCTCCGGGGCTTCCCCAGGCGGGCCCGATCTTCTCACGGCCAGGGCTCTTTGGCAGGTTGTCTGTCTGGTTCCACCCTGGGCTCCCCACATTCTCTGCTTCGTGGGCCAGTTTGGTGCCTTTTTGTTGAAATCTCAGAGGCCCAGAGTTGTCAGCCCCTGCCACAGCCCAGGGAAGTCCAATGCCTCCTCCTTTCCTGACTGCACCTGGTGCCCCCTTCCTATTTTTTTTTTTTTTTGCGGTAGTGGAGTTTGAACCCAGGGGCATTGTACCTCTGAGCTACACCCCCAGTCCTATTTTTTATTCTTTATTTTGAAACAGGGTCTCACTAAGTTGCAGAGGGCCTCACTAAGTAGCTGAGGCTGACCGAGAACCCGGATCCTCCGGTTTCAGCCTCCCAAGTACTGGGGTTACAAGCGTGCGCCACCACACCCGGCTTCCCCTTTCTATCTTAATAGGAACCAAAAAGGCCAAACAGCTCAGGTGGTTGCTGTGGGAGCTGTACCCGTGAGACACCGCTGCCCCCCCCCGTCCTGCCAGAAGGTGGCGATGTCCTGCGTCTTACAACCTCGATGCTAACCCGAGCTGGGAAACCAGACTCACCCCAAAATGCTGTTTTAAGGTCAAAGGGGGTACTGGGTATCTGGGCCGGAAATCCGGAAGGGGAGAAATCAGGAGAATAAAAACGAGTTCAGGTCTTCGTCCAGGTTCTGCATGGAACTTTGAGGCCCGTTTTGGGTTAGAGGAGAATTTCATTTGGGTCTGTCTGGACGTGGGGGAGGCCAGATGCCATGGCCGTCCAGGGTACAGCCGAGCTCATGAACAACAAGAGCTACAGCAGGGCCCTGATCTGCGGCTCCGAGGGGAAGGCAGCCCAAATGTGCCATGGGCAGTGACATCTGCATTAATGGGGCTCCTACTGCATGCAGCGCACCAGCAGTGCATCCACGAGAACACCCCCACCCCCACCCCAGGGGAAGAGGGTCACGGTCCTTTTGGACAGAGCACTGGAGGAGGTGGCTTGAGCTGGGCACTGAAGGACAGGCGGGAGCTGTCCAGGGGGAGGGGTGGGAAGGACCATGAGTAGAGGGAACCGCCCGGCAGAGGGTGAGAGGGAGGGCCGGGTGGAGCGTGTGGTGGCCCCGGGGGCGTGTGAAAGGGCCTCCGACCCTTGGCCAGGGCTCCAAGCCAGGCCCAGTAGCCCTCTTGGAGGACAGAGCCCGATGGCCTGGGGTTTGCTCTTCCCCGAGACACCGAAGCTTCAGCCTCGAAATGGGGCAAGGGGAGGCAGGTGCGGCCGCGCAGGCCTGGAATCCTGCCTACTCGGAGGCTGAGGTGGGAAGACCAGAAGTTTGAGTCCGGCCTGGGCAAGGTAGTGAGACTGTGTCTCAAAATGAAACACAAAAAGGGCTGGGGTGCAGCTCAGTGGCAGAGTGCTTGCCTAGCATGCGTGAGGTCCTGGTTTCCACCCTCTGTGGTGAAAAAAAAAAGAAGAAAAAATAGTTGGAATCGTCCAGTGCAGGGACTCCCCGGCTATACTCACCTCTTTGCAGCCTGCTCCTGACTTGGTTTCCCCTCTGCCTGCAGGCTTGGGTGAAGGCCTTTTGGGGAGAGCTGGAGGTCCGGGGCCCAGGCCCCTTCCTGCAGCTCCTCGCTAGCCCCCGACTTTCCTCCGCAGGCCTTGGCTCCCGTCCCTGGGACGTTGAGTCAAAGGTCCTTGCAAGCCTCCTGGGGCTGCCGGCAGCGCCCCTAATCCAGGGGCTTTGGCTGCGCAGGGTACGTCACCGGGGGAGCTCCGGGTCCCGGGGACTTAGGGTCACTGTGTGGCTCCCCCAGAATGTCTGTCGGCAGACAGTGGCTGCCTTCTGAGGGGTGAACCTTGCTCTCTCACCCTGAACACACATGCACATGTGCGCGCACAGGAACACACACACGAGGCCCCCTCCAGCGTGGGGTCTTTGGTCCTCGGTGTCTGGCTTTCATTCCCGAGGCGTGCAGGGCCGGTGCCAGGCCTGTTTGGGTGCAGCACGGTGGACATCGCGGCTGTGTCCCCGTGCAGGCGGGGCAGGGAGGGCCCCGAGGGGGGCATGCGGGACCACAGTGTTTCGGGGTGGAGGAGCAGGGGCTTGCTGCTGGAGGGACTTGCTTGCAGCTGCAGAGGGAGGAGGCCACGCGTCCACACTGCCAAGTCATTAAAGTGAAAGGAAACCTTCAGCCGTCCCGGGCACTCCCGCCAGCGCCGTCCCGGGCACCGCACAGTGTAGCTTTTGTTCGGGGGTCCGGAGTGGAAAATCGGAGAGGCAGGCTGTCAGTGCGCACGTTCAGAATTTCCTGGCTTTCATCAGCTGCGCCACTCAAATGACAATATTTAATCCCAAACGTCTCCTTCCCGGCCCGCCCTCCCGGTTCAGAGCACCCCCTCCCCCAAGAGTCTACCTCTCCCCCGATTCTTCAATGAAAAAAGTAGGTTTATTTGCATTTGCAATGAAAAAAGTAGGTTTATTTGCATTTGCAATCGTACAGATGCTCCTGAACACGGGAAGGGCTTTCTCAGGGTCTCGGCTCCTCGGTTTTTCGTTCAGTGTAAATGTCTTTTCCCATTTCTCGGCTGACGTCTCTGTTCCCGCTGTTGGTTACGGTCTGTGACTGCATCTCCTGTCACTTTCTTCTGTGGAAGCGGCTGGAGCTGTGACCTGCGCTTCAGAGTCGGGCAGTGTTTTTTTTTTTTTTTTTTCCGGTACTCGGGGCGGAACCCGGGGGCATTCTACCTCCGAGCTACACCCCCAGCCCTATTTTTTATTCTTTATTTTGAAACCGGGTCTCACTAAGTTGCGGGGGCCCTCACTAGGTAGCTGAGGCTGGCCTCGAACCTGGATCCTCTGGTCTCAGCCTCCCGAATGCTGGGATTACAAGCGTGCGCCACCACGCCCAGCCGGCAGTGTTTTTTTTTGTTGTTGTTGTTGTTATTTAGGAATTTCCCATCATCATCATTGTGTGTGTGTGTGTGTGTGTGTGTGTGTGGTGGGGGAGGCTGCTGCTGGGGGTTGAACGCAGCGTCATTCTACCTCTGAGCTACACCCCCAGCCCTATTTATTTATTTATTTATTTATTTATTTATTTTGTGGTACTGGGGATTGAACTCAGGGGCATTCTACCTCTGAGATACATCCCCAGTCCTATTTTTTATTCTTTATTTTGAAACAGGGCCTCTCTAAGTTGCAGAGAGCCTCACTAAGTAGCTGAGGCTGGCTGCGAACCCGGATCCTCTGGTCTCAGCCTCCCACGTACTGGGATGACAAGTGTGCGCCACCACGCCCGACTCCCAGCCCTTTTTATGTTGAAACAGGGTCTCACTAAGTTGCTGAGGGTCTCACTGAGTTGCTAAGGGTCTCACTAAGTTGCTGAGGCTGGCCCTGAACCAATCATCTAGTCTCGGCCTCCCAAGTATTGAGGTGACGGGCGTGTGGCAACACATTCAGCTGTCGTTGTCATTTTTATTAAAGAAGGAGTTGTCGTAGATGGGAGCATTAGCCTAAAATGTGAAACCTGAACTTAACGTCTTGCTGCTTGGTCACCTGGCCTTGCTTAGCAAGACGGTCTCGTGGGCCAACAGCACAAGGAGAGGGTTTCAGCACAGCACGCCTGGATCCTCTAAGGACACGTGCTCGTGGATGCCCGGCATCACGTTTGCAGTTTCCTCATGCGTGATGGCCTCTCAACTGCCTTTGCATAGCAAAGCCAGCAGGTAGCAGGCCTGGCGGCACACACCCGCAATCCCAGGACTTGGGAAGCTGATACAGGAAGATCGCAGGTTCCAGACCAGCCCCAGCAACTTAGGAGGCCCTCCGCAATGTAGTGAGACTCTGTTTCAAAGTAAAAAATAAAAAGGGCTGGGAAATAACACAGGGGTAGGGTGCCCCTGGGTTCAATCCTTTGGAATTTTTTTTTTGTTTTGTGGTATTTGGGATTGAACCCAGGACCTTGTGCATACTAGGCATACTAGGTAAGCACTACATCCCCAGCCCTGAGTTCAATCCTTTGTACCATAAAAATATAAAAATAAAAATGGCTGAGGGTGTAGCTCAGAATACCCCTGGGTTCCATCTGCAGTTACCCCCCAAATAAAGAAGACGAAAAAATGGCGAAGCGCTCTGGGGTGAGACGCCCCCGCTCACACCTCAAGTGACTTCCTGGTTTGTCAAGCAGTTCTGATGTCCCAGCGGTGTCTGACACCTAGTCGAGACCCGGAAGGGCTGCGTGGTGGGCAGTGCTAGTCACGTGGCCGGGCGGGGGTCCCCGGTGACTCAAATGGCAGCCCGGGTGTTGCCGAGGCGTGGGTGGATGTGGCTGACCCGCAAACAGGTGGCTTTACGCAGAGCAGGTGACCCTTGGCCAGTGGCCTCCTGCAGTCGGAGCCAGGTGGAAGGCTTCCCCGAGACAGACCGACCAGCGCCCGTCCCCAGCCTGCTGCCTCGCCCCTGCAGCCAGTGTGGCAGCCCCTCAGCCCTGTCCCTGAAGCCCGTCTCTAACTTCCCGCTGACAGTGGCTGAGGACACACAGGAAGCGTGGAGAGCCGTGGCCCTGGTGGACCCAGGTCCCTGCACCAGAGCTCGGCCGCAGGCAAGCCCCTCTTCAGCTGGACGTGGGCTGCAAACCTGCTCTGGCCATGGCTGGCGGCCTGGGAGAGGGCGGCTCAGCGGTGGATTTTCTGGGGGGAACACACTTACTTCTCATGGACAAGGGCTCAGGAAATAGCGACGAGGCCGCGTGCACAGCGGAGCGCTGTGTGCGGAAGCCATTCACAGGACGGGCCGCTGTGTGGCGGGCGTGTCACCCTGCACCTCCACGGCTGAGCTGACGGCAGAGCCAGCTGCAGGTGTAAAGCGGGGTCTGTGGGTGTGTGAAAGTGGGTGAACCCCAGAAAGTCCCCACCTTGTGACAGCACGGGAGGACGCCTGCTTTCACTCAAGAGGGCCTCTGGGAGCTCCAGCCCTGGCCTCCACCTCTCTGGGCCTTGTCTGTGGGAGGGGGGCGAGGAGGCCGAGCTGTCCTGTAGGCCAGCTGTGCCAATTGGATAAGGACAGTCTGTGGGATGACACGTAGCCCTTGGGGAGCTGCAGAGGCCGGGTCGGCCGTTCCCTCAGGTGTGCACACGGTCCCAGGCCGGCCAGGCGAGGACCTTGGGCCTGACACACAGTCTGGGGTGACATCTGTGCTCGGGTGCTGGGCCTGCATCACAGGACCTGGGTGAGCGCTGTTCCCCTTTGCCCCCGGTGCCTCTTGCTTCACCCTCGTCCCATGTCAATGCCTTAACAGCTTTGCAAGGTTAGGGGACCGAGGGCCCGTGGTGCAGATTAGGGCGGGGGTTCTGAGAGATTCCAAAACCACCCGGGTCAGGAGTCTGGGGAAGGCACAGACTGCACCGTATTTATCTCATGCAGTTTCATGCAGCTCTGGGCACACAACAGGTGCCAAATAAATGCTGACAGCAGGTGCCAAATAAATGCTTACAAACATTCAGTGAGTGGAGGGGAAGAGGGAGGACTGGAACCCTGTCACGGCTCCCAGGAGTAAGTGTGGTGGCCACCACCCCTCCTCAGGTAGAGACTGTTGGGAGGAAGGAAGCCACCCCCCACGGAGGCCACGCCTGGGTCAGAATCCCCCAGCACTGCTCTTGACAAAGGCCACTTAACGGTGGGATTCCATGCGTGAGATTCCAGGTTAGGCGAGTGCAGAGACAGAAAGTGGATTCATGGTTGCCAGGGGCCAGGGTGGTGAGGGCAGGGGCGGCCACTCATGGGCACTGGCTCCCTTTTGGAGTGATGAAAACTTCCTTCCTTCCTTCCTTCCTTCCTTCCTTCCTTCCTTCCTTCCTTCCTTCCTTCCTTCCTCCTTTCTTTCCTCTTTCTTTCTTCCTCTCCAGGGGCATTCTTCCTCTGAGCTCCACCCCAGCCCTATTTTTAATTCCTTATTTTGAAACAGGGTCTCACTAGGTTGCGGAGGGCCTCACTAAGTAGTTGAGGCTGGCTGCGAACCCGGATACTCCTGTCTCAGCCTCCCAAGTACTGAAATTGTAAGTGTGCGCCACCATGCCCGGATGACAAAAACATTCTAGAGCCAGATAGTGGTGATGGCTGTACTCTGTGGATGTGCTATGTGTGCATCTCACCACCAAAACAAAACAAAACTGGGTTTTACAGAACTCTGAGTCTCTGCGACAGAGACAAGGGCAGGCGGAGGTCGCTGGTCGGCCCCTGGAACCACAGGTGGGCCCGACACGCCACACGCGCCACACTTCGGCTTCTGGACGCCCGCCCCTTCATCCTCCACTGCCAGCTTCCCTGGTGGATGGGAAACGTGGCGGCCAGCGCCTCCAGAGCTCAGGTGGGCAGAGATCGGGAAGGTCCCCTGGGCAGCTGGGCTGGGGAGACCCCGCGCTCAGAGCCCCATCATGGGTGGAGATGTGGGTGGGTGCCGGGACGCCGCTGTGTGTGGAGTGAACATTTTCCAGCTAGGTTCCAGCTTCCGTGGACTCCTCTGTCTGTGCTCTCTTCGGGCTCACTTAGAGAAATGCATTCCCTCCCCTCCAAAGCTTTCCGGATGCCTGCGAAAGCTTGGGCATCCCCGGCCCTGCGGGTGCGTTTGCAGGGAGAGGTGGATAAGGATCAGGTACACCTGGGGAGGATGTCATGGGTGGCCGAGTTGGGGAAAGGTATGATGGCAGAGACCTGGAAGATGGAGGCTGAGATTACCGCTGATGGGTCCCCAGCTGTGTTCGTGCTGGGGCAAGGGTGGGGAGAGGTCCCCGGAGGGACGGTCCCTGTCATCCCGGCTCTGTTCTCTCTCTCTCTCTCTCTCTCTCTTTTTTTTTTTTTTTGGTGGTACTGGGGATTGAACTCAGGGGCATTCTACCTCCGAGCTATACCCCCACTAATACCTCCAGCCCTATTTTTTATTCTTTATTTTGAAACCGGGTCTCACTAAGTTGCGGAGTGCCTCACTAGGTAGCTGAGGCTGGCCTCGAACCCAGATCCTCCAGTCTCAGCCTCTGAATGCTGGGATTACAAGCGTGAGCCACCACGCCCGGCTGCCCTATTTTTTATTCTTTATTTTGAAACAGGGTCTCACTAAGTTGTGGAGAGCCTCTCTAAGTAGCTGAGGCTGGCCATGAACCTGCAATCCTCCGGTCTCAGCCTCCCAAGTGCTGGGATTACAGGTGTGACACCGGCAGACACCTGGAGATGGAGGGCGAGCAGGGTGCATGCGGGGTTTCAGTCTTGGGGCCAGGACGCTGGACGCTGGTCGCCGGGCCATCTGTGCCGCCCCTGGCTTAACACCATGGAGATCCCCTTGCTGGATCCCAGAGGCAGCTCCACTCTTTGTTCAGGAAAGAGATTGTAGGAGCGCTAAAGCCAACAGACAGAACCCCAACATCCAACACAGCTGCCGTCCTGGGGGAGACCTCTTTCCCCGCCTTCATTTCGGATTAATTTGTTTTAGCAGCTCCTTGGTCGTTGAGGCGTATCTAAGGAAAGAAACAAAGAAAGGAGAAAATGCATCAGGTTCTTACAAAACTTCTCCCTAGCCTGAGTTTTCCCCTCTGTAGCTTGAGGATGCCCCTGGCTTGGGCTGAGAGGAGGGAACATGGTGTCTCTCTGTTCTCACCTCCCTTCCTCCTCCTCCTCTTCCTCCTCCTCCCCACTCCTCCCCACTCCTCCTCCTCCCCCTTCAGTACTGGGGATGGAACCCAGGGGCATTCTACCTTGAAGCTACACTCCCAGCCCTTTTTATTTTTTATTTTGAGGCAGGGTCTCACTAGGTTGCTGAGTCTCGCTAAGTTACTGAGGCTGGTCTCGAACCTGTGATCCTCCTGTCTCTCAGCCTTCCAAGTACTGGGATTACAGGTGCGCACCACCATACCTGGCTCTATTCTCTCTCTCTCTCTGTCTCTCTCTGTCTCTCTCTCTCTCTCGTGTGTGCGCGCGCGCGCGCGCAGTACTGGGGATTGAACTTAGGAGCATTCTACCTCTGAGCTATACCCCCAGCCCTATTTTTTATTCTTTATTTTGAAACAGGGTCTCACTAAGTTGTGGAGAGCCTCTCTAAGTAGCTGAGGCTGGCCATGAACCTGCAATCCTCCTGTCTCAGCCTCCCAAGTACTGGGATTACAGGTGTGCGCCACCACGCCCAGCTCTGCTATCTTCTTGAATGCGGCTTTGAGGGAATGAGAATTGGGTCCTCATCCTCACCCTCGCAGGTACTACACACCGGGACCATCCTGGCCTGTATGTTTGAGTTTTCAATTATTAACCAGGAGTGATCTTAGAGAATTAAAATAGAGGTGGAAGCTGGGGGCACCCTGATTTCCAGCTTCGGCTCTTTGGTTCATGAATCCATTATTCATCAATTTGTTACCTATGAAGACATGATAATTCCAAGGATAGCTGTCCTTGGAATTCTGTTTCTGAAATGACAGTGGTTAGTGACTTCCAATTCGGCAGAGGATGTTGTCACTTGCAAGTGTCCCCTTTGGAGAGAGGTCTTCATTACTTTACAGATTAGTTATAGGTTATACAAACCAGGTAAGATTGTATCTTTAAGGTTCAAGATTCAAGTAACTCTGAAGAGCCGGGCGTGGTGGCACACGCTTGTCATCCTAGTACTTGGGAGGCTGAGACCGGAGGATCCAGGTTCATGGCCAGCCTCAGCTACTTAGTGAGGCCCTCTGCAACTTAGTGACACCCTGTTTCAAAATAAAAAATAGAGCCGGGTGTGGTGGCGCACGCTTGTAATCCCAGCATTCGGGAGGCTGAGACCAGAGGATCCGGGTTCTTGGCCAACCTCAGCTACCTAGTGAGGCACTCCGCAACTTAGTGAGACCCGGTTTCAAAATAAAGAATAAAAAGTAGGGCTGGGGGTATAGCTCGGAGGTAGAATGCCCCTGAGTTCAATCCCCAGTACCGCAAAAAAAAAAAAAAAAAAAAAA
>PVLC010050045.1:0-10204 GCA_004027655.1 Graphiurus murinus | reverse complement strand
TTGGAATAAGAGAATTTGCATCTTCAAAAAATATACTGATTAAGTATATGTTTAGAATATGTGTTCAGAACAAATGAAGTTTTATCATTATATTTACATTAGTGATGGTAATAATGGTACAACAGTGGTAATAATAGATGTTATCTATGTGCTACAACTTGCTAAGAACTTCATATATTTTATCTCTTGATCCTTACAAAAATTCCAAAAAGAAGGTATTATCCCCATTTCACAGAGTAGAAAATCAAATCTCTAAGAAACAACCTATCTAAGGTTATAATAAGTGGTATAGAGATAGTATTCAAGTTGAGGTCTGACTCTCAAGGTTTTACACCGTATTACCACCCATCTCGTCATTACTTCTATCACATGTTCATTATTTTGCTTTTGTAGTTAAGGAAGGAGGACAAACAAGAAAATCTATACTATCACAAAGGACAAATTGAATAACTATTCAAATTATTCAACTCTTTCAACTATCAGCATTAGGGTGTATATATTTTGGATTGTAATAATGAGTTTGGGGAACTGCATGTTCAAGTATGGTAGTGGTTCTTAGTCACTTTCAGCACCTGAAATACTATTTTTTAGCATCACCCAACATCAATTCAGATTCCTTTTTGTTTGAACAGACTATAAGGACCAGGGGAAAAGGTAGAGGGTCTCGCTTTAGTTTTGAAATGATAAGCCCCTTGATATGCCAGAAAGTATAGGTATATAGGCAGTCCTCATTTTGTATGGTAGTGTGGGACTGTACAAATGACTATACATATTAAAGTCATACAAAGTAATCTTTTTTTTTTTTTTTTAATTCAAAGCAATCTTCGTATCTGGGCGTGGTGGCACACATTTATAATCCCAGTACTTGGGTGGCTGAGACAGGAGGATCACAGGTTCATGGCCAGCCTCAGCTACTTACTGAGGCCTTCCATAACTTAGTGAGACCCTGTTTCAAAATAAAGAATAAAGAATAGGGTTAGGGGTATAGCTTGAAGGTATAATACCCCTGGATTCAATCCCCAGTCTGCAAAAAAAAAAAAAAAGCAATCTTCATAATCAATAGGAAAAATTACAGTTGTTCTGTGACTTTGGAAAAATTTTTGTCAAACATGTTTTATAAACCTGTTCATTATAAATATGTAGGGAAATGAAAAAAATATTTATTATATATAGTAATAACGTTGGGAATTGAAGTATTTTATTTCTTTGTAAAATAACTTATCAAGAAGTTTGAACAGTGCTTGTTTGCTCATCATACAACTTATGACATGGAATGAGTGTCTTTCCTATGCTTCAGTGAATCTTTCTAAGTTTGAATCAGCCTTCATATCCTTCAACATTTTATTTTTTGCACTTTCAATATTGTGAAATATCTCTGAGAATCCCTATAATTAGAATTTTTTTTGCCAGTATCACTTCTTCTTCTTTTTTTTTTTTTTTTTTTTTTGCAGTACTAGGGGTGGAACCCAAGGGCATTCTACCTCCAACCTACATCCCCAGGCCTAATTTTTAATCTTTATTTTGAAATAGGGTCTCACTAAGTTGCAAGTTGCAGTGGACCTCACTAAGTGGCTGAGGCTGGCTGTGAATCTTCAATACTCCTGTCTCAGCCTCCCAAGGACTTGAATTACAAGTGTGTGCCTCCACACCCAGCTGCCAGTATCACTTTTTCTGGGACATCTTCATACTTTTCACCAAACTGTTGTGTTTGCTCATTTATATTGATAAGTTAGCTTTTACTAAGTTCCTCAGCCTGCATCAACAGTCTAAGTGGTAGTAGTGTCACCATTTCCGCAGTTAGCTGTTTCTTCTATAACTCTGTTTACATATTATTGGAATTTCACACCCAGTATTACCACTTTTTGTTTCTTGGCTATCCTTTCATCATTGTTAACTAGTTTCCTCTATTACTCATTTTTGTAAAATGTCATATAAGTTTACCATCAAGAGACAGAGCAGCAGTTTGACTACATACTTAGCTGTCTGTATATGAACTGAGTAACAGATACACAGTGACTGATTAACAACAGACTTTGAAAGAAGTGACTTGGTTGGTCACTGATTACAGTGTTCTTTTATTATTTATGTAGTGGTTTATGGAGTAAAGATCTAGCAGCAAAGTTTGTTCTATATTCAATTACTCACAGTTAATAAACAGTTATAACTGAAATTTGAATTGTGTTGGAGGATTGGCATTAACTATACTCTGGTAACTGAATTTTGTGCATATTGAAGCCCTACAAAATAAAGACTGCCTGTGTATTAGTAATCTTCAGAACATTCCTATTAAGTAGGTGATATTCCCTCCTACCACCACCTTTTTACTATACCCGGGATTAAACCCAGGGGTATTCTATCACTGAACTACCCAGCCCTCTTATTTTTTATTTTGAGATAGGGTCTCACTGAGTTGCTGAGGCTAGCCTTGAACTTGAGATCCTTCTTCCTTAGCCTCCTGAATAGCTGGGATTACACCCATGTGCCACAGCACCTGGTTGTGTTACCCCAATTCAAAGAAGAGAAAACTGGGTCTTAGAGAAGTAACGTGCTCAATGTCATACTGCTATTATGTGTTCAAATTTAGTTCTGACAAGTTTTTCTATCAAGATATACACTCTATAGAAAGTGGAATTTCATGTAGTATTGGTTTAATGGAAGAAATACTACTTAAAGGGACATGGAGGGAAATTTTGAGCTTTAATATGGCCTCAGAGAAAAAAATACTCAGTTAAAAAGTATCCAGTAGGCCTCATTTTATTAAGCAAATATGTATTGAGCATCTATTTTGTCATTGCCTCAGACTGTAAAATGATATATGAAAGTAGCCTCTGTTTTATGGTAGCTGGAAAGACTAGTAGGAGTATAAACAGGTAAGTACCAACAGGCACACTTTTACTTTCAAATGAAATGCATTCCTAAAAATGTATTTGATAGAAGGATGTCCAAGAATTGACATATCATGGAGGGATTATTTTATCAGAAAGCTAAAAAAGTTTGAAAATTTCTAATTATGGCTTTTATAGAGGCTACCTCACTTTGAGAAGGTAACTTGGTTGGCAAGACTTTCATGAATGGAGAGAATGAAGGGCAATTTATGGTAAGACCATCTAGCATCTCCCTTTTTTTTTTTTTTACTGGGGATTGAACCCAGGGGCATTCTGCCTCCTAGCTACACCCCTAGACCTTTTTATTTTTTATTTTGCTAAGGCTAATCTTGAACCTGTGATCCTCCTGTTTCAGCTTCCCAAGTACTGGGATTATAGGCATGCGCCACCACACCTGGCTTCTCTTTTGTTCTTGAGCTAGGAAAATTCAAGATAGGCATTGTCCCTTCTCCTGTACTTTTTTCCCCTTTCCTATCCTATTCATAAGAATTAGGCAGAAGGAAAGTAGACAGCCCTTAGTCTTTATACTTTTATTATGGGATTCCCTTAGATGGGGAAAGGAGTTTTCTTTTCTTACCACTGCAGCAGAGGCAAGAGAGGTTTTAACCAGCTGCCTCTGCCATACACATACCACGAAGGGTATCTGACTGCTTGTAGCCCTTTGCTGCCTTTCTTTCCCTTTTCTTTTCTCAGGTCCCTTCCTACTGTCCTCCCTGAATAGTAGTCTCAAGTAAGTGAGCATACATGAAGCTTCTTTTGGTCTTGGGCCTCTTTGTTTTGGCAGAAGTGACATCTTTATTACCTTAAAGAAGATAATCCTTTGTGACTGGCTAATCTTACTTAACATAATGTTTTCCAGTTGCATCCATTTCCCTGCAAAGAACATGATTTTGTTCTTTATGGCTGAGTAAAATTCTATTGTGTACATATCCCATAGTTTTGTAATCCATTCATCTGTCGATGGACATCTTGACTGCTTCCATAGTTTGGCTATTGTGAATTGTGCAGCTATAAACATAGATATACATGTGTCGGTCTGATAGTTTGTTTTCCATTCTTTTGGGTAGATACCCAGAAGTGGTATTGCTGGGTCATAAGGTAGGTTTATTCCCATTCTTCTGAGGATCCTCCATACTGTTTTCCAAAGTGGTTGCACAAATTTGCAATCCCACCAACAATGTATTAGAGTTCCCACTTCTCCACACCCTCGCCAGCAGTTGTTGTTCGTGTTTTTTATGATTGCCATTCTGATTGGAGTTAGGTGAAATCTCAAGGTAGTGAGATTAGCCAGTCACAAAGAGTAAAGAAGCATATGTTCTCCCTAATATGTGGATGTTAGGGAGAAGATGGGGCATAAGAGGATCTTCAGATGAAAAAGTAGAGACCCTCGATAAACAAAGAAGTTGATTTAACCGAAGGGGATGGACAGGGGCGGGGGAGGGCATCCTAAGGCACATGATATACTTACACAATTATATCAAGGTCACTCACTGAACTGAACTTGAGGGGAGGGAGGGCGAGGGAGCAGGGTGGGAATTGGGGAAGGGGTCAGATGAGAAATGTGTGCACATTTGTCTTTATCAATTTATACCTACCAAAGATGTATACATATAAAGCATGAATTATTACAATAAAAAAAAAAGAAGAAGAAGATAATCCTTTTCCAAAGAGTTATTGACAGGGAAGTATCACTGTTTCCAGCTTATAGCTCAAAAGTGTCATAAGTCAACTGAAGAATCAAGGCCAAATGAAAGGCCTTGTGTACAGAAGGGTTTAGGTTTAATATATCCAAATCAGAGAGTGCCAGTACATTGTTTTAGGTGCTGTGATGAACATGTATATGTGGTACATTGGAATGCAAGGAAATAGTGCTTATTTGAAATTTAAAATGCAGACAAATTCATAAAGGTTTTACGGTGTTATGCTGTAAGAACCACCATATCAGCTTTTTTTTTTTGGTACTGGGAATTGAACCCAGGTGCATTCTACCTCCGAGCTATACCCCCAGCCCTATTTTTTATTCTTTATTTTGAAACAGGGACCTCACTAAGTAGCTGAGGCTGGCCGTGAACCCAGATCCTCCTGTCTCAGCCTCCCAAGTACTGGGATTGCAAGCATCCTCTACCACGCCTGGCTCTACCACGCCTGGCGAAATGTACCATCTTCCCCATTTTTAATGTTTGCACAGTTCTGTAGTGTTACACACATTCATATTGTTGCGCACTCAGTCTTCAGAACTGTTTTCATCTTTCAAAATGTGAACTCTGTATACTCTTTAAACAATCCCCCACCCCCCTCTCATATAAGAAGAATCATATAATATTTGTTTTTCTGTGACTGCCTTATTTCACTTAGCCTAATGTCTTCAAGTTATCCATGTTGTGGCATATATCAGAATTTCTTAGCTTTTAAAAGCTATATAATATTCCACTGTACGTACATACTCCATTTTCTTTATCCATCTGTCCACTGTTGGACACTTGGGTTGCTTCCACCTCTTGGCTGTTGTGAATAGTACTGGTGCGAACGTGGGTATTCAAATATCTCTTCAAGCTCCAAAAGTAAAATTGCTGGATTGTGTGGTAGCATAGCAACTATTTTAACCCTTTTATCAGAAGGAAGCTTTTTGTGTTTTTATGGCCTCCATGAATTTATTATCACTTTACATTAATTGTAATTCATTATTATCTTGCATAAATTGTAATTGTTAATGTACTTTATCTCTTGCAATTAGTCAAAGGCACATGTAGCTGTCAATCAGATGAATGCTAGTGACTGTTATCACTCTGTATTGATCCATGTGAGATAGTCACCAATTACCTTTTTTTTTTACTCCTGCCGCCACTATACTGGGGATTGAACCTAGGGGTGCTCTACTACTGACCTAAATCCTTAGCTCTTTTTATTTTGAGACAGGGTCTTGTTAAGTTGCCAAGGCTGGTCTCCTGCTGTGTTCCTGCCTCCATCTTCTGGGTCACTGGGATTACAGAGCAGAACCACATCATATTTTCATTGCAATCATGTGGATATATGTGATTTTTGAAATATTAAAAATAACTAGTAGAAATAATAATATCTAACACGAGACTTAATGTGTAATTTCTTCTGTACAGTATTATCCGACAAAAACTCTAGTTATAATTCTTAGGACTTTTTTCAGTTACTCTTTTAAGTTTTAGTCCTATTTTAGATATCTGGAAATTTAGGGCAGAGAGGGATTAAACAATTTGTCCAAAGTTTTCTGGTTTGCTAGAGACAAAATGTAGTCTGACTCCAGAGCACATTCCTTCTTTTTACTTTTAAAATTAGTTTTTTGAGCTATAATTTACTTATAATAAAATACATACATCTTTTTTTTTTTTTTTTTTTTTTTTTTTTTTTGCGGTACTGGGGATTGAACTCAGGGGCATTCTACCTCCGAGCTATACCCCCAGCCCTAGTTTTTATTCTTTATTTTGAAACCAAGTCTCACTAAGTTGCCGAGTGCCTCACTAGGTAGCTGAGGCTGGCCGCGAACCCGGATCCTCCGGTCTCAGCCTCCCGAATGCTGGGATTACAAGTGTGCGCCACCATGCCCGGCTAAAATACATACATCTTAACTGTATAGTTTGAAAAGTTTTGACAGGTGTATACACCTGTGTAACTACTATCCCCGTCAAGATGTAGACTATTTCTGTTACCCTGAAAAAGTTAACTAACAGAGCACTCCTTTCTAATAATATGCTATACTGATTGACTTCTGAAGTAGGTAATATTATAATCCCAATTTTACAGTTGAAGACATTGATTATTAGGAAGATTAAATAACTTGCCCAAGGTCATATGTTCCTAAGTGGCAGAGCCTAAGCCACCCAAGAGCCATTTATTCCAAAGCGGTGTGCTTAACTACCATAGTATCCTGTCTCCCTCCATTACATTTTTGCAGACCCCACTGAATCAAAAAACCTCAGGTTGGGAATTAGTGATCTAACCTTCTCATTTTAAAAATAAGGAAAAAGGCCAGGCGTGGTGGGGCATGCTTGTAATCCCAGCATTTGGGAGGCTGAGACTGGAGGATCTGGGTTCTCGGCCAGCCTCAGCTGCTTAGTGAGGCCCTCTGCAACTTAGTGAGACCCTGTTTCCAAATAAAGAATAAAAAATAGGGCTGGGGGTGTAGCTCGGAGGTAGATTGCCCCCAGGTTCCATCCCCAGTATCGCAAAAATAAATAAATAAATAAATAAATAAATAAATAAATGGAAAAAGAAGTTGAGAAGTGAATTGATCTGTCTAAACTTTGGTTGCAAATTAATGGTGAAGTCTAGACTAGAATCCACATTCAGTAGTTTCTCCGTCTAGTAAATGGTAAAACTGAGGAGGATGAGGTCATTGTTGCTGATGTCATATTGTTGATGAGTAACAAAATCATAGGACTTTTTTTTTTTTTTTTTTTTGGTACTGGGGATTGAACACAGAGGCATTCTACCTCCTAGCTACACCCCAGCCCTATTTTATTTTGAAACAGGATCTCGCTAGGTTGATGAAAGTCTCACTACTTGCTGAGACTGTCCTCAAACCTATGATCCTCCTGTCTCAGCCTCCTAAGTACTAGGATTACAGGTGTGTGCCATCATGCCTGGCTCAAGTAGATCTTCAAATGAACTATTTTATTATGATAGAGATACCTAACATTGACGGAGTGCTTCAAATAGTGCTCCTCAGACTTTAATGTGCATGTGAGTTACCTTGGGATCTTGCGAAAATACATATTTTGGTTTAGTAGGTTTGCAATGTGGTCTTATCGTCTGCATTTCTTATAAACTGTCAGGTGATTCCTGTGCTGCTTGCTGGTCTAGAGGCTACACTTGGATAAGCAAGGCTTTACAGTCCACAAAGTACATCTTTTTTTTCCTCTGAGGTGTATTTGTTATCCCTGTTTGTGCGGAAATCAAGTGTAGAAAAATAAGCAGCTTATTCAGTCCTGGAACTTAGGTTTCTAACTTTGGAAACATTAGATATTGATTCCCCTGTGCACTAACAGTAGGATTAAAACACTGTACTGTACTTGAAGGAAAGCTTGAAAATGCTCATCTTAGGTACATTTCAGAAACAAACTTTCATTCTTATTTGCTACCAATGCTTTTCCCAAGCTCAAGCCAAACCAACTTTTAGACTCAAGTCTGTAGTTAGCAATTAGAGCTAGTAGGTACTTGAAAGCTGAGTACATTTTGAAGTCTAATCTCTCCTTAGCATTTATCCAGGTCTTCCAAGGTAATAATTAGGAAGATTGTTATTTGTTAGCACATGTTGGAAGAAATTATTGATTTTTAAAAATGGAGCAGTAATTGATGTGTGGGTAGATAAGGAGAATAGTATATTTCCTCAAATGTTAATTTAACAGAACTTTACTGAACTAGAGTACATAAAATAGTAGACATTTTAATAAAAGTCTTCCCCAGGGGTTACTGTTTTAGGTTAAAATTTTAAATTGTTTCTTCAGCTGGGCATGGTGGCACAAACCTATAGTTCTAGTACCTTGAAGACTAAGTCAGGAGAATAGCAGGTTCGAGGACAACCTCTGCACACAGCAAGACTCTCAGAAACCTAGTAAGACTGTTTCAAAGCAAAAAATAAAAAGGGCTAGGATGTAGCTCAGAGGTAGAATGCCCCTGAGTTCAATCCCTGGTACCCACTACCCCCAACACACATACACAAAATATTTCTTCAGTTTTTGAGTTCTACCCTTCTCTTTTTCTCCAGTAGGAGAGTTTTAGGTAGTACAGAAGTGTCAAAAGGAGCAAAGGCATAAAGAAACATTTTAGAACCTAGCAAAAGGATAGAGCCCAAAAGAGATAGTAAAAGCAGTTTATGGTAGCATGAAAGTCCTAGATGTTTTATTGTGGAAAAAGTAGGTAGTAGGCCACTGCACTTGAAGTCAGAATCAAGTTTCCTATGTGAATTTTGCTCCATTTGAGGCTTATAACTTTGGGCAAATCACTTAATCATTTTCTCATATCAGCTTATTTTCTATGAAATGAGGATATTGATTTTTTTTTTTTTGTTCTGGTGCTGGGGATTGAACCCAGGTTCTCAGGCATAGTAGGCAAATGCTATACCACAGAGCTACACCTATAGCCCTTGATTCATTTTTAAGTGAAAAATTTCAGTCATATAACAAAGTTGGAGGAATTCTATAGTAAATATCCATTCACTCACTGCCAAGATTATACTATTAACATTTTACTATACTTATTTTTATCCTATATCTACTAATTTATTCACTCTTTTCTCTATCCAACAATTCATTTTAATTTTTAGACACATTTCAAAGTAAGTTGCAGACACCTGTCTACTTTCCTTTAAATACTTCAGCATTTGTATTATTAACTAGAGTTCATTTCTTTGTTGTTGTTTTTTCCCTCTTTGGTGTGAAATTTATATACAATGTAATGTACAAATCTTAAGTTTATATTTGCTGAATTTTGAGAAATACATGTACATGTATAACCAAACCCCTATCAAGATATGGAACTTGCCGGACTTGGTGGCATGAGCTTGGTGGTGCACGCTTGTAATCCCAGTACATGGGAGGCTGAGACTGGTACTTGAGCTGATTCTCTACCAGTCTCAGCAATTTAGTAAGAGCCCCTCACAACTTAGTGAGACCCTGTTTCAAAACAAAAAAATAAAAAGGGCTGGGGGTGTAGCTCGGAGGTAGAATTCCCCTGGACTCAATCCCTAGAACCACCACCAAAAAAAGTATAATTTGGGGCTGGGAGTGTATCAGTGGTAGAGCACATGCTTAGCATGCACAAAGCCCTGGATTTGGTCTCTATCAGGAAAAGAAAGATATGGAACTTTGCTATCAACCAGGAATGTTCCTCTTGTTCCTTCTCTGTTAATCCCTCCTTCCCCTTCCCCTTTCCAGTACAACTACTGTTCTGATTTTTTTCCCCTACCATAGACAATATTCACCCATTCTAGAATTGCATATAAGTAGAATAATCTATTATATACTCATGACTAATTATTTGCTGTTTATTAGTTACTAATTATTTACACAGTTTGATAATCCATCTTGTTGATGAATGGCCCCATCTGACTGTTTTCAGGCTTTGGCAATTATAAATAGAACTGATGGCATATGCCTATAATCCCAGTACTTGGGGATGCTGTGACAGGAAGATGACATGTTCAAATCCAGCCTCATCAACCTCACCAGATCTTATTTCAAAATAAAAAATAAAATAGGACTGGGGGGATAGCTCAGTGGTAGATGGCCCCAGGGTTCAATCCCTAGTACCACACACATACACACACAAAGAACTGCTATGAACATTCT
>PVLC010050044.1:0-10225 GCA_004027655.1 Graphiurus murinus | reverse complement strand
AAGAATAAAAAATAGGGCTGAGGGTGTAGCTCGGAGGTAGAATGCCCCTGAGTTCAGTCCCCAGTACCGAAAAAAAAAAAAAAAATGAAGAAGTCAGGCATGGTGGTGCATGCTTGTAATCCCAGCATTTGGGAGGCTGAGACTGGAGGATCTGGGTTTGTGGCCAGCCTCAGCTACTTTGTGAGGCCTTCTGCAACTTAGTGAGACCCTGTTTCAAAATAAAGAATAAAAAATAGGGCTGAGGCTGTAGCTCAGAGGTAGAATGCCCCCAGGTTTCATCTCTAGTACCGCAAAAAAAAAAAAAAAAAGAATAAGAGCCAGGTGTGGTGGTTCACGCTTGTAATCCCAGTACTTGGGAGGCTGAGACAGGAGGATCTGGGTTCACAGCCAGCCTCAGCTACTTAGTGAGACCCTCCACAGCTTAGTGAGACCCTGTTTCAAAAATAAAGAATACAAAATAGGTCTTGGGGGGTAGCTCAGAGGTAGAATGCTTCTGAGTTTAATCCCCAGTACCACAAAAAATCAGAAAAACAAAAACAAAAAAAAAGAATAAAAATAGGGCTGGGGAGTAGCTCAGAGGTAGAATGCCCTTGGGTTCTATCCTCAGTACCACACACACACACACAAAAAAGGCAATCTCTAGAACCAAAAAGTAGACACAATTGTTGCCGGGTATGGTGGTACACACCAGTAATCCCATTATTTGGGAGAACAAGACAGGATGATCGCAGGTTTGAGAACAGCCTTAGTAAGTAGTGAGACTCTGTTTCAAAACTAAAAATATGAGCCGGGCGTGGTGGCTCACGCTTGTAATCCCAGCATTTGGGAGGCTGAGACTGGAGGATCCGGGTTCGTGGCCAGCCTCAGCTACCTAGTGAGGCACTCCGCAACTTAGTGAGACCCTGTTTCAAAATAAAGAATAAAAAATAGGGCTGGGGGAATAGCTCGGAGGTAGAATGTCCCTGAGTTCAATCCCCAGTACCGCAATAAATAAATTAAAAAAATAATAAATAAAATAAAATAAAATAAAAAATAAAAATATGGCCTGGTGTGGTGGCACATGCCTGTAATCCCAGTACTTGGGAGACTGAGACAAGAGGATCGCAAGTTTGGTGCCAGCCTCAGCAATGAGCAAGAGTAGGAAATTTAGAAATATGCTGGTTTTTTTGTTTGTTTGTTTGTTTTTGTGGTACTGGGGATTGAACCCAGAGGCATTCTACCTTTGAGCTCTACCCCCCCGCCTATTTTATTTCTTATATTTGGAAACAGGGTCTCACTAGGTTGATGAGTTTCACTATTTGCTGAGGCTGTCCTTGAACCTGTGATCCTCCTGTCTCAGCCTCCCAAGTACTGGGATTATAAGTGTGGGCCACCATGCCCGGCTAGAAAGACACTGTTTCAAAACAAAAAATAAAGAGATTAAGGGTATAGCCTGGAGGTAGACTGCCACTGTACCACAGAAAGATAAACAATTACAACCTCCCATGCTGGCATGGTGGCACATGCCTGTAATCTCAGTATTTGGGAAGCTGAGAGGAGAATTGTAGATTCAGGGCCAACCTCACTAACTTAATGAGACCTGCAGTAATAAAAAGAGCTGGAAATAGAATGCCCTGGGTTCAATCCCCAGTACCAAAAAAACTCCAAAACCCCTACATCTTCCCAGAAATCTCACAGGATACCTCTGCCTGTACCTCATTTAATCAAATTAGTAATTTAGCTAATTTTTTACTTAGTTTTAAAAATTAAGGCAAGGAGATCCATTCTTTGGGGGACATTTTGTCTCCTTCCAATAAAATTGGGGTTCTATTACTAAGAAATAAGATGAGAATAAGTTTTGGGTGAATAACCTGTAGTATCTACCAAAGATGAAGAGAGCCATATATGTTGGAAGAATGAGTGGATGTGGTGGTAGTTGCCTGTAGTCCCAGTGACTTGGGAGGCTGAGGTAGGAGGGTCGCTTGAAGGCATGAATTTCAGACCAGTTTAGTGAGACCCTATCTCAAAAAGAATAATAGAAAGCCTGGCATAGTGACGCATGCTTGTAATCCCAGTACTTGGGATGCTGAGACTGGAGGATCAGGGTTCGAGGCCAGCCTCAGCTACTTAATGAGGCTCTCCGCAACTTAGCGAGACCCTGTTTCAAAATAAAGAATAAAAATAGGGCTGGGGTAGAAGGTAGAATGCCCTTTGGTTCAATCCCCAGTACCGCAAAAAAAAAAAAAAAAAAAAAAAAATAGTAGAAAAGAGCATATTTCTTTAGAAATAAATATTCTCACCTGGTCTGTTTTATTTTTACTTAACATTCTGGCATATGTAGCTGTTTGCCCTTGCAGCCCCACTCCACAGTGACTTATTTGGTGCCATGTACGTAATAAATGTCCTGTCCCTGGATCTGTATTGATTGGCTGCGCCTGAGAATTGGTCTGGCTCCATCAGCACCATTGCTGGTGTGATGTTTTGTTGGGCCATGGCTTCTGAAGTGTCTTTATTTTCACAGGCAACCTCGCTGCCAATGATCTCTCTACTTCCCGAACGGGCAGACTACAGAAGGTCCTTCACAGCTATGTGCCTCAAGATATGAGGGAAAGGAATCGAGTTCGAGTCACCTCATGGGATGGCAGAAAGTGGGGAGAACTGGAGGGAGACACTTATGACCGGGTAAGTGATTCCTGACTTAGGACATCTCTTGAGCCAAATCTGGTCTCAGGCTCTGAGGAGGTAGGTCCAGGTCCTGTGTTTGAACATGTAAGGTTGTTCCTGGACCCAGTGAGTTCTCCGTGGGTGATTTGGAGAAAAAAAAAAAAAAAATCCGTAGAGATGTGAGTCTGGCTTCGATGATGCACTGTTGTTGTCAGTAGAGAGAGTACGCGTCAAAAATAATTTGAACCTAGCCGGGTGTGGTGGAAAAAAAGAATCTGAACCTAACTGAGTGGGGAAACTTTTTAGGCTCATTTTGTTTCTGAAGTCACTTGGTTGCTGAGACCTCATGAAGGTCTCAGACCTCATGAAGTATGAATGAGCTCATTTTATTTATCTGGATATTAATATAGCACATAATACAAAATTCAAAAGTCACAAAAGGTTATCCAGTGAAAAGTAAATTTCCTCCTTACTCCTATGTTTAGCCATCTATTTCCTCTCCCTAAAGTTAACCATTAATTCTGTTTTTTCTCTATCCTTTAAAGAAATATTATAGCCGGGCGTGGTGGCGCACGCTTGTAATCCCAGCATTCGGGAGACTGAGACCGGAGGATCCGGGTTCGAGGCCAGCCTCAGCTACCTAGTGAGGCACTCCGCAACTTAGTGAGACCCTGTTTCAAAATAAAGAATAAAAAATAGGGCTGGGGGTATAGCTCAGAGGTAGAACGCCCCTGAGTTCAATCTCCAGTACCGCAAATAAAATAAAATAAAGTAATACTATTAAGCCAGGCACAGTAGCACTTGCTTGTAATCCCAGTACTTGAGAGGCTGAGACAGAGGACCACAGGTTCAAAGCCAGACACAGCGAGACCCTGTTTCCAAATAAAAAATAAAATGGGTCTGGTGGTATAGCCCAGAGGTAGAAGGCCCCTGGATTCCACTCCCAGAACCACCAAAAATAAATAAATAAAGAATAAAATAGGGCTGGGGATGTAGCTCAGAGGTAGAACATTCCTGGGTTCAGTCTCCAGTACCACAAAAAAAGAAAGAGGAAAGAAAAAGTTGTGGGGAGAGAGGTGCTGGAGAATGTAGGTCAATGTTAGAGTATCCCTCAGTTTGATCCCCAGTACTAAATAAATAAGTCAAATAAAATATGTGTGTTCTTTTGTTTTTGTTTGTTTGTTTCAGTACTGGGGATTGAACCCAGTGGCATTCTACTACCAAGATACACCCCAGTCCTATTTTTTAATTTTTATTTATTTATTTTTTTTCAGTACTGGGGATTGAACTCAGGAGCATTCTACCTCTGAGCTATACCCCTAGCCCTATTTTTTATTCTTTATTTTGAAACCGAGTCTCACTAAGTTGCAGAGTACCTCACTAGGTAGCTGAGGCTGGTCTCGAACCCGGATCCTTCAGTCTCAGCCTCCCGAATGCTGGGATTACAAGCGTGTGCCACCACTCCCGGCTTCTATTTTTTTATTCTTTATTTTAAAACAGGGTTTCATTAAGTTGCAGAGCCGTGAACCAGGTTCGCGGCCAGCCTCAGCTACTTAGTGAGGCCCTCTGCAACTTAGTGAGACTTTGTTTCAAAATAAACCATAAAAAAATAGGGCTGGGGAGCCAGGCATGGTGGCACACACTTGTAATTCTTATACTTGGGAGACTGAGACTAGAGGATCGAAGATTCAAGGACAGCCTCAGCAATTTAGTGAGATTCTTAGCAACCTAGTGAGACCCTGTTTCCATAAAAATTGGTCTGAGGGTATAACCTGGTGGTAGAATGCCTCTGGGTTCAATCATCAGTACAAAAAAAAAAAAATGTAATTGTTAGATTATCATTTATACTTACTTAAGATTTTGATAAACTGGGCGGGGTGGCACACACTTGTAATCCCAGTACCTGGGAAGCTGTGACAGGAGGATCTGGGTTCACGGCCAGCCTCAGCTACTTAGTGATGCCCTCTGCAATTTAGTGTAATCCTAGTACTTGAGAGGCTGAGACAGGAGGATCTGGGTTCGTGACCAGCCTTAGCTACTTAGGCCATCCGCAACTTAGTGAGACCGGTTTCAAAATAAAGAATAAAAAATAGGAGCTGGGCGTGGTGGCGCACGCTTGTAATCCCAGCATTCGAGAGGCTGAGACCGGAGGATCCGGGTTCGAGGCCAGCCTCAGCTACATAGTGAGGCTCTCCGCAACTTAGTGAGACTCGGTTTCAAAATAAAGAATAAAAAATAGGGCTGGGGGTGTAGCTCGGAGGTAGAATGTCCCTGAGTTCAATCCCCAATACCGCAAAAAAAAAAAAAAATAGGGCTGGGGATGTAGCCTGGAGGTAGAATGCTCCTGGGTTCAATCCTCAATTTTGAGAAAAAAAGATGACGAGCCGGGTTTTATGCCCCACACCAATTTCAAAATAAAAAATGAACTGGGCAGGGTGGCGTATGCTTGTAATCGTAGTGCTTGGGAGCTGAAACGGGAGGATTACAGGTTCATGGCCTCAGCTACTTAGTAAGGCCCTCTGCAACTTAGTGAGACCCTGTTTCAAAATAAAAAATTAAAAATTAGGGCTGGAGATGTAGCTTGGAGGTAAAATGCCCCTGGTTTCCATCCTTAGTACCACAAAAAAATAAAAATAATAATAAAGAATAAGCCAGATGTGGTAGCACAGGTTTTTAATCCCAGTACTTGGGAGGCTAAGATAGGAAGATCTCAGGTTTACAGTCAGCCTCAGCAATTTAGTGAGGCCCTCTGTAACTTAGACCCTGTTTCAAAGTATAGAATAAAATAGGGCTGGGGGTGTAGCTTGAAGGTAGAATGCCTCTGGGTTCAATCCCCAGTACTACAATCAATCAATCAATAAGCCGGATATGGTGGTGTATACCTGTAATCCTAGTACTTGTGAGGCTGAAACAGGAGGAGAGCAGGTTGGAGAACAGCCCCAGCAAGCAGTGAGAATATCATCAACTTAGTGACACTGTTTCTTTTTTTTTTTTTTTTTTTTTTTTTTTTTGCGGTACTGGGGATGGAATCCGGGGGCATTCTACCTCTGAGCTATAGCCTCAGCCCTATTTTTTTATTCTTTATTTTGAAACAGGGTCTCACTAAGTTGCGGAGGGCCTCACTAAGCAGCTAAGGCTGGCCGCGAACCCAGATCCTCCCGTCTCAGCCTCCCAAATGCTGGGATTACAAGTGTGGGCCACCACGCCCGGCTGACACTCTGTTTCAAAATAAAAAAAAATAGTGCTGGGGAGTGTAGCTCAGAGGTAGAATGTCTCTTAGTTCAATCCCCAGTACCACAAAAAATAAAAAAGAAACCAGGTGTGCTAACCTACACTGGTAATCCCAGGAGGATCTCAGGTTCACAGCCAGGCTCAGGAACATGAAGCCCTACTCAACTTAGTGAGACGATGTTTCAAAATAAACAATAAAATAGGACTGGGGGTATAGCTCAGAGATAGAATGCCCTTGGGTTCAATCCCCAGTACCACAATAAATAAATAAATAAATAAATAAATAAATAAATAAATAAATAAATAAAAATGGGGCTGGGGGTATAGTTCAGAGGTAGAATGCCCCCTGGTTTCCATCCTCAGTAACACATACACAAAAAATTTGTTTTCTGAGCCAAGCATGGTGGCACCCACTTGTAATCCCAGTACTTTGGAAGCTGAGACTGGAGGACCACAGGTTTGAGGATAGCCTCAGCAACTTAGTGTGGCCTTGTTTCAAAATAAAAAATAAAAAGAGAGCCAGGCATGGTGTTGCATGCTTGTAATCGCAGCATTTGGGAGGCTGAGACCGGAGGATCCGGATCCGGGTCCACGGTCAGCCTCAGCTACTTAGTGAGGCATTCCGCAACTTAGTGAGACCCTATTTCAAAATAAAGGATAAAAAAAAAAAATAGGGCTGGGGATGTAGCTCGGAGGTAGAATGCCCCTGGGTTCAGTCCCCAGTACCAAAAAATAAAAAAAACAAAACATTTTTCAACCAGGTATGGTGACACATGCCTATAATTCCAGTACTTGGGAAGCTGAGACAGGAGGATATTCCAGGTTTGAGGTCATCCTCAGCAACTTAGCGAGACCTTCAGCAAGCAAGACCCTGTTTTAAAATAAAAAATAGAGCCGGGCGTGGTGGCACACGCTTGTAATCTCAGCATTTGGGAGGCTGAGACTGGAGGATCGGGGTTCTCGGCCAGCCTCAGCTACCTAGTGAGGCACTCCACAACTTAGTGAGACCTAGTTTCAAAATAAAGAATAAAAAATAGGGCTGGGGGTGTAGCTCAGAGGTAGAATGCCCCTGAGTTCAATCCCTAGTACTGCAAATAAATAAATACATACATACATACATACATACATACATACATACATACATACATAAATACAAAAAATAGGAGCCCGGCATGGTGGTGTACTCTTGTAATACCAGTACTTGGGAAGCTAAGACTGGAGGATCCGGGTTCACGGCCAGCCTCAGCTACTTAGTGAGTCTCTCCAGGACTTAGTGAGACCTTGTTTCAAAAATAAAGAATAAAAAATAGGAGTAGGAGCTGGGCGTGGTGGCACACGCTTATAATCCCAGTACTTGTGAGGCTGTGACAGGAGGATAGCAGGTTCACGGCCAGCCTCAGCTACTTAGGCCTTCTGCAACTTAGTGAGACCCTGTTTCAAAATAAAGAATAAAAATAGGGCTGGTGGTATAGCTCGGAGGTAGAATGCCCCTGAGTTCAATCCCCAGTACCAAAAAAAAAAAAAAAAAAAATAGGACTAGGGGTATAGCTCAGGGCAAAATGCCCCTGGGTTCAATCTCCAGTACTAGGGTGCAGCTCAGAGTTGGAATACCTCACACACAAATTTTTTTCCCATTTATTTATTTATGTATTTTTATTTTTATTTTTATAAAAAAACAAAAAAACTTTAAAGACTGGGGATGTGACTTAATGGTAGAATGCTTGCCAGGTATGCAAGATGCCCTTGTTCAATTCCCCCCTTTTATTATAAATAATAAACAAAGCTTATAATCTTTGTACTTGGGAGTCTTAAAGAAGAGGATCACAGGGTCAAAGCCAGCCTCAGCAATTTAGCAAGACCTTCAGCAACCTAATGAGACCCTGTTTCAAAGTAAAAAAATTACTGGGGGTATAGCTCAGAAGTAGAATGCCGCCAGGCATGGTGATGCAAGCTTATAATCCCAGCATTGGGGAGGCTGAGACTGGAGGATCAGGGTTCGAAGCCAGCCTCAGCTGCTTAGTGAGGCCCTGTTTCAAAATAAAGGATAAAAAATAGGACTGGGGCTATAGCTCCGAGGTAGAATGCCCCCAGGCTCCATCCCCAGTATGGCAAAAAAAAAAAAAAAAAAGAAGTAGAATGCCCCTGGGGTCAATCCTCAGTGCCACAAACTTTTTTTTTTTTTTAAGGAATATAAAACTATTTATTGACCACTGTTCACCAGTATTTTTTTTTTTTTTTTTTTTGCGGTACTGGGGATTGAACTCAGGGGCATTCTACCTCCAAGCTATACCCCCAGCCCTATTTTTTATTCTTTATTTTGAAACCAGGTCTCGCTAAGTTGCAGAGTGCCTCACTAGGTATCTGAGGCTGGCCTCGAACCCGGATCCTCCGGTCTCAGCCTCCCGTCTTAGCCTCCCGAATGCTGGGATCACAAGCATGCGCCACCACGCCCGGCTATTCACCAGTATTTACAATAAACAATATACAGTTGGACAACATTCTGATTATTACAAAGTTATTTCTTGATTTGTGTTGAACCAGTAATCCAAATACTGAAAAAACAGCCTATATGTTAAGGAATGAGTTGGTGTAAATTCACGTAGGTCAAAAATTTAGATCATAAGAATTTGCTCACCTATTTATTTCAGTAGGTCCTAAATTGCCCACATCTCAAAACATCTGATTAAGTTCCCATGAACCAAGTGTTAAGACATTCCATGAATTATGATCTTTTAGATCCCAACTTTAAAAAAAAAACATCTAGCCGGGTGTGGTAGCTCACGCTTGTAATTCTAGCATTTGGGAGGCTGAGACCGGAGGATCCGGGTTTGCGGCAGCCTCAGCTACCTAGTGAGGTACTCCGCAACTTAGTGAGACCCTGTTTCAAAATAAAGAATAAAAAATAGGGCTGGAGGTATAGCTCGGAGATAGAATGCCCCTGAGTTCAATCCCCAGTACTGCAAAAAAACAAAAACATATGTGGTACTAGGACTCAAACCCACCCAGAGGTACACCCCTCCCCCACCAAGTTCTTTTTCTTTTGAAACAGGGTCTGGCTAAGCCAGCGTACAGTAGCCTTGAATCTGCGATCATTTTTCAGCCTCCCAGTACTAGGGTTATAGGAGTGCACCATTGCACTCCTCAGCTTCAACTTTTCCTGTATGGTGCTGGGGATTGAGCCCAGGGCCATTCTACCTCAAGCCTACACACCCAGCCCTTGTTGTGTTTTTGTTTTGAAACATCACCACACCCTCACTAGAGGAATCTTTAGTGCCCACTTACCAAGTCTTGCTTAACTAAAATCAGGATTTGTCTAGTATCCCTGTCTCAGTAGGGAAGTTAATGGTAGTGATAGTATTTTACCTTTCAAGAATTTTGTTAATAAACTTACATTTATGTAATTATCAAGATATATGGATTTTGATTCTGCACTTTTAAAATTATCCAACTTAAAGTGTCCAATGAGCTATAGAATCATTAATTTGAAAGGTTCTGGCTTTGGAAAAATTTTCAATTGTAACTGGAGGTGATGTATTTCATAGGTTGCCCAAAATATTGGCATCTCAGAAACATGCATTTACAAATCCTTGGTTTTTGTTTTGGTGAATGCTTAAGAACAAAAACCGTTTACATATTTTATGTATACACACATATGTGCACGCATACACAAATAAAAACTCAGGATGGTCCTCAGTTTAAAACTCTGCTTGAGTATGACTATGGAAAATTTCCCAATATTTAGAAAGGCAGAGGAAATATACCATGGTGTCAAAGTGGTTTTCTGATAAAGGAAGCAACTACTACAGAAAGCTTTTATTTGCTCAAAGTAACCAGAGCTACTGATGCAAAACAAAAAACCCAGTAATTCCCCCAATGCTACTTTCAAAACCAACATATCAAACTTGATTTTCATTAGAATGTAGTTATTTTTTCACACTAGTAAATCAAATACCAAGACTCAGATTTTATATATATATATATAAATATATATAAATATAAACATATATATATATACATATATATATATATATATATAAAACAATGCAAACAATTATTGAGCTTCATCTTCTGGACAAGAATGCCAAGTTAGTCTCTCTTCATAAAAAGCAATTACAATCTGAGGACACTTCATATTGGCCTCCTTTGCCAGCACCAAGTCGGCCTCATCTGAGTCTTTCCATTTCATGAGGAACATCAATTCTCCACTGCTGTCAGTGGCACCAATTATTCGCTCAGGGTCAGGACCTCTGGCAAAGCCTCATGGTTTGTCAGCAGCATCTCTTTTCTTCTTTGATTTGCTATCATCAGATTCACTGTCAGATAAAGATTTCCTTTTTTTTTTTTTTTTTTT
>PVLC010050043.1:0-10238 GCA_004027655.1 Graphiurus murinus | reverse complement strand
GCACTGGGCATTGAACCCAGGGGCATTCTATCTCAGCGCTGCACCCCCAGCCCTATTTTTTTTTTTTTTTTTTTTTTTTTTTGCGGTACAGGGGATTGAACTCAGGGGCATTCTACCTCCGAGCTATACCCCTAGCCCTATTTTTTATTCTTTATTTTGAAACAGGGTCTCACTAAGTTGTGGAGTGCCTCACTAGGTAGCTGAGGCTAGCCACGAACCCGGATCCTCCGGTCTCAGCCTCCCGAATGCTAGGATTACAAGCGTGCGCCACCACACCCGGCACCCAGCCCTATTTTTTTAGTCTTTATTTTGAAACATGGTCTCACTAAGTTGCAGAGGACCTCACTAAGTAGCTGAGGCTGGCCACAAACTCGGATCCTCTGGTCTCAGCCTCCCAAGTACTGGGATTACAAGTGTGCGCCACCACACCCGGCTGAAACCTGCCTTTTCAACAGGGCTCTCATTTCTCTCGTTGTCTCTGCTATTTCTTTCATTCTGTTTCTCGTGTGCTAACCCTCCTCCACCTTGCCCCCGTGTTCTGTTTTCGTTCCTACAACCTGGTGGGTACTTCAGCCTTCTCGCTCTCCTGCATCCGGCCACGTGTCCAGGATTGAGGAGTTCGTCCAGACGCCTGCACCTCCTGGGAAGTACTTGTTTGAATTCAATGGAGACGAGGGTTCCACGTGGACCTGGACCGGAAGGAGACGGTCTGGCATCTGCCCGAGTTTATCCATGCTTTCCACTCTGACGCTCAGAGGGGCATTGCTGACGTCGTGACGGCAAAGAAGAACTTGAACTCCACGATTCAAAGATCCAATCGCACCCAGGCCACAAGTGGTCCTGCCAACCCTGGCCCGTTCCACCATGGCGCAACCCGAGGCATGGGAGGCCCCGCTGCCCCACAGAATGGAGACCCGCTCAGGAATGACCCCTTCCCAGGAGCGAGAGTATTCAGTCCACAGAGCTAAGCACTTGGATGGTCAGAGGAGGAGGCCTTTGGTAACCCCAGTACTTGGGAGGCTGAGACAGGAGGATCGCAGGGAGGAGGCGGAGGAGAGAGAGGAGGAGCAGGAGGAGCTGTGCAGAAGCAGCTGTAGAGATGGAGCCCCATCCCAAGAGGGCAGGAGGATGAGCAGGGGCAGGATGGCAGGACGGCATGGAGAAGGTGCCTGAGGGGCGAGGGGCAATGGCAGACGCTGACACAAATGCACTTGGAAACCAGGGCTGGGGCTCCTGTGGGTGGATGAAGGGGCAGAGTGGTGGGTGATGGTAGAAGGGGATGGCGGGCGGGGTTGGGGGGGGGGAGAGAAAGGAAGAGAGAGAGAGAGAGAGAGAGAGAGAGAGAGAGAGAGAGAGAGCGCTGTGGGGTCTTCTCTCTCACATTCAGGGCGGCCTCCTGGGCGCTGCACTGGCAGCAGATCACTGTCTCAGGAGGGAGCACCTGTCCCCCGAGTCTCTGAGCAGAGACAGGGACACCTCGAGGAGCAGCTCCCATGGGAGCCCCGCAGACACTGGCAGTGCAGGGAGAGAGACAGGCCCCGAGCCCATGGACCTGCAGTGTATGAAGTACTCACAGGAACTGTGACCCAAGTGCTCCATATTTTAGGCTGTTTTTTTCTTTCTTTCTTTCTTTTTTTGGTTTATGTTACTGTTGTTTTGGTACTGGGGAATGAACCCAAGGATGTTCCACCTCTGAGCTAGACCCTAGCCCTATTTTATTTTACTTTTTATTGCCATTCGGTTTTGTATGTATTTATTTTGGTACTGAGGATTGCACCCAGGCATTCTACCTAGGAGCTACACCCCCAGCCCTTTTTTTTTTTAATCTCTCTTTCTCTCTTTTTTTTTTTTTTTTTTTTTTTCCCGGTCCTTGGGAGGCTGAGACAGGAGGATTGCAGGTTCCAGGCCAGCCTCAGCAATTTAGGGAGACCCTCAGCAATTTAGTGTTATTTCATCAAGCGTACAAAAATGTCTTGCTGTTTTTTAGAATAAAGGCACTATCTAATGAAGGCAATCTTTGGGCCCGCCTGAGATATGTTTCTTCTGTTTAATTTTTTATGTTAGAAGTTTCATAGTTTTTATTTAGAAGTTTATATTAACTTGAATAAAGTTGATCTTAAAGTATTTTTTCAATTTCTGGTTGCGTTTGTTAGTGAGACTTCTACATACTTCTTGTTATCCAGATTTCTTATTATTTGCGTTTTCCTGGTATGTAAGGTTATATATTTTTCTCATTAAGTTACTATTCATTTTATTTCTTTTTCACATAAGAATGCTCAGTGCAGTATCACGCACAGTGACGATGGTGACCTTCTTTTGATCCTGTTTCTAAGAGGATTTCTCAGAAGCCGGGCGTGGTGGCCCACGACTGTAACCCCAGCATTCGGGAGGCTGAGACCGGAGGATCCAGGTTCCCGGCCAGCCTCAGCTACCTAGTGAGGCACTCCGCAGCTTAGTGAGACCCGGTTTCAAAATAAAGAATAAAAAAATAGGGCTGGGGATATAGTTCGGCAGTAGAACGTCCCTGAGTTCTATACCCAGTACCGCAAAAAAAAAAAAAAAAATGGATTTCTCTAATACTTTCCTCTTATAAGTAGTGTTTAATTTGTTCCGAGCCCTGGGCTGGGCGCTCTCATAGCTCTATAAACCCGGTCATGAATGACCTCTCACACAGTAGATGGTACACACTCCATCCACGGGCTGTGGGGTGTGAGGGGGGCTGGGGGGGATGATAATCCAGAGATGGGTCAACAGAATGTCTGTGCTCACCTCAGAGCAAAGGAAACACGTGCTCCCCCAGACCTCATGACTCATCCAGCTGGTTAAAGCATCACTCTCCCCTGGGTCATCTGAAGCCCACCCTACACTGGATTGTTGGACCTCTCACACTCACGTCTGCCCGGTGACTGATGACTCATAGGAAGCTGCCTGCCCATTGGCTGTTTTCTCAGAGTCCGTCCAATCCCAGGGCTCAGGAGACTACTTAGGTCTGTGGTCCCTGATACCTCACTCAGAAGCCCTTCAGTGGGTCCTCGACTCCCTGGTTGCACTTTCTCCAGCTCACCAGCCTTTTCTAGCTCCACGATGGTCCCGCAGGTCCCCGAGGCCCCCTGGACCTGGGCGCTGACGGTGTTGCTGACGGGGCTGCTCAACCCCAGGGTCCAGGGCAGCGCCACGCCAGGTAAGGGCAGAGCGGCTCGGGAACAATTCCCTTTAGGGGAGCCGACTTGGAGAAAGGCTGAGCTCCGTGTCCTCCTTCCCAACAAGCAGGCCAGCCTTCCCTTCGCGGTCAGCCAGCCTGGCCTCTCCAGGGACAGAGGCGCCGAGGACAGGGAGAGGGACCTGTGTGGATGATGGGCCAGGAGGTCTGGGTCAACTCTGGGGTCAAGGTTCCAGAGAGAGGTGCGGTGGGGCCAGCCTCCTGGATCCCCTCCATCCTCATCGCCCCGCCCACTCGGTGCTCAGGGTGGGGCTAGAACCCGGGACCCTGGGGCAGCGGTGGCCAGATGGAGAGAGAGGAGATGGCAGGCTGTGGCTCTCCCAGGGCCACCTTGGGGAAGAGAATCTTCACCTTCCCACGGCATGACTAGATGCTCAGTGAGTGAGATTTGTAGGAAGATCGAGGTTTGGACGGGGAGGTTTGGGGGAAGGACTGAGCGCGGATCGCCAGGCAGCCAAGGAAGGGGGACTGCGGGACAGGCTTCCTCCTGCTGCCCCCCTGTGGTCGCGCCGCGTCATGCCACCACTTTCTCTCTGATGACCTGAACTCTCTAATCCCCATTTACACAGGCTAAGAGCAGACCTGCTGCTCCTGGCGGGGAGGGTTGTAAGCAGCTGTCTTAGTTTTCCAGCAAGTTCCACCTTCCCCTCATAGCACCTTCTTCTCACCCCCCTCCCCCCCAGGCTATCCCGTGGTCTCCACACCCAGGACCCTCTCCTCACATCGGCTCACTGCCGAAGTCAGGCATAGCCCGCCCTGTGCGCACAGAGGGCTCAGAACCAGTGAGCAAGACAGCCCACCCTGGGAACAGAACATTCCAGATTAGAGGGGTGCGGCTGGGAAGGAGGAGCGGGAGGCGAGTCTGGGTGACAGTGGCCACGGCTGCAGGAGTTTGGGGGCCGGTGACAACGTCCCAAGAGAAGAGCTGGCCCAGGGGACAGCGGGGAGTTGTCAGGACACCCAGAGCCGGGGAGGGCAGTGAGGAAGTGGATGAGATCTGTGGGAGGAATGAGGTGAGAATGCGCAGGTAGCATGGTTTCAGAGCGGTTCCAGAGCTCCCTGCCCAGAACAAATGTCAGGAGCAGCCGCTGGAGCCCTGGGGCCTGGAGGAGGAGCGGGCAGGACAGACTGCGCCTCCCCTCTCCCTCCTCCAAGAGCACGCAGACCCCAGCCTCAAAGTGCGCAGAAGAGGCAGGAGGGAGACAGCGGGCTTCGGCTAAGGGGAAGGGGGAAGGGCTGGTTGAGACCTCCCCGGGGAGCAAGGGTGACACAGCAGACAGGCTCTAAGGAAGCAGAGTGGGGAGGCTGAGACAGGAGGGTCGCAGGTTTGAGGCCAGCCTTAGCAACTGGGGAGATGGTATTTCAAAATAAAACAGGCTAGGGGTGTAGCTCAGAAATAGAAGATCCTGGGTTGAATCCAAGCAAGCAAGCAGATATATGGAATGATAACCTTTTGGCTCTGACAAACACGTGTGTGTGTGTGTGTGTGTGTGTGTGTGTGTGTGTGTGTGTGTGTTTGTGTGTGTTGACTGAGAACTGAATCCAGAGGCATTCTATCTCCACGCCATACCCCCAGCCCGTTTTATTTTATTTTAAAAAATTTTTGAAGCCGGGCATGGTGGCGCATGCTTGTAATCCCAGCATTTCAGAGGCTGAGACTGGAGGGTCCGGGTTCACAGCCAACCTCAGCTTCTTAGTGAGGACCTCTGCAACTTTGTGAGACCCTGTTTCAAAATAAAGAATAAAAAATAGGGCTGGATGTGTAGCTTGGAGATAGAATGCCCCTAGGTTCAATCCCCAGTACCACACACACACAGAAAAAAAAGTAAAAACTGTGTATCCCCAGTACCAAAAATAAATAAATAAATAAATGTTGACAAACATTACAAAAATCTTTTCCTAAACTGGAAAGCATTCCTTATTGATAATGAGATAGAGAAAGAGGATAACAGGTTGAAATCACTAGACACACAGCAAGAGCAGGCAGGTGGACAGGAGACGCAGGTGGAGGACGGGGCAGTGCCGGCCTGGGGACTCAGGGCTGAGACCGGGGCTCGGGGACAGGAGGCAGGGCCCGGTATCCATGCTGAGCCTGGGTCCTGTGTGGGCGTTGACACAGAGGACTCAAGGCTTTTGTGCTGCCTGAGCCTGGCTCTAGCCCCCTTCCCCTCTGCCCCCAGCTTGTCCTGAGCCCGAGGTGGACAGAGCCCGCTGAGGAGCCTCAGTCCCTGTCACCATCTCTGTGGCGACAGAAGGACAGGTCAGGTCACCCCGCAGTGACCTCTCTTTGCTCCTGGAAACCGCAGACCTGTTCCACCCTCCGAGGTTCCCAGTCTGGAGCTGGAGCAGCTCCTCGTGGGCTGTGGGCTCCTGGCCTTTGCCTCTGCCCTCTCCAGATACCCGTGTCCCCTGCGTGGTGAAAACACGTGAGAGTCCTGCTGCAGCCCCACACACGGACGCCCTCAGAGGCTGTGTGACTGACTGCACCTGTGTGTGTGTGTGTGTGTGTGTGTGTGTGTGTGTGTGTGTGTGTGTATTACTGGTTATTGAACCCAGGGGCACTCTACCTCTGAACTACACCGTCAGCACCGTTTTATTTTTATTTTGAAACGGGGTTTCACTAAGTTGCTGAGGCTGGTCTCCAATCTGCGATCTTTCTGTCTCAGCCTCTGGAAGTCCTGGGATTACAGGCGTGCTCCACCACACCCAGTTTAGGAAAATTATTTCTGCATTTCCAGTTTGCAAAACAGGAGTGCATCTGGGCGTGGTGGCGCACGGTTGTAATCCCAGCATTCAGCATTCGGGAGGCTGAGACCGGAGGATCCGGGTTCGCGGCCAGCCTCAGCTACCTAGTGAGGCACTCCACAACTTAGTGAGACTCGGTTTCAAAATAAAGAATAAACAACAGGGCTGGGGGTGTAGCTCGGAGGTAGAATGCCCCTGAGTTCAATCCCCAGTACCGCAAAAAAAAAAAAAAGATATACTCAAGACAGCGTAACAGAAGAGCGTGCTCAGTAATGGAAACAAGGGAATAGGGAAGGCGCAGTGGGAGGTATCCCCTGGGGTCCCCATGGAGCCAAGGCTGTCCCCGTGCACCCTGCCGGGTTCTCCACAGTGAGCTCCTGCCCGGCCTGAAGCCCTGCACTGGCATTGTCACCACCTCGTCTAGAAACCGCAGAGTCGCGCTGTATTCAGTGAATCCTTTCATGTCAGGGACGGGAAAACGGGGACCTGCAGCCTCACAGAATCGCAATTAGGAAAAACAGGGCCCGGAGGGAGCGGGAGGACGGAGAAGAGCCCCAGGCACCCGGTGGGTGACGGGTGAAGGGTCCGGAGGTCCACGCGGCGTGGCGGCGGCTGTGGGTCCGGCTGCCTGGAAGCCGAGGCCGGCCAGGGTTGCGGGGTCCAGGGGTCACGTCCCGCTCAGCTCAGTCCCTCGCTCCCCGCAGAGAACTACGTGTTCCAGGCCCGGGGAGAGTGCTACGCGCGGAACGGCTCGCAGCGCTTCGTGGACAGGTACATCTACAACCACGAGGAGTACGCGCGCTTCGACAGCGACGTGGGGCTGTTCCGCGCCGTCAGCGAGCTGGGCCGGCCCGATGTAGAGCACTGGAACAACCAGCCGGAGGTCCTGGATCGAAAGCGGGCCTCCGTGGACACCTTGTGCAGACACAACTACGAGCTGCTTGAGCAAGGCCTCATCGGGAAGCGCCGAGGTGAGGCCGCAGGATGTGACCCTGGGTGTCCGGCCGCCGGTCCCCAGGCCTGTCCAGGTGTTGCCTGAGGGAGAGAGGGTCGGGAGCCAGGCCCGGCAGCTGGCGCGCTGCGGTGAGGGCGAGAAGGACCTGGAGCCGCCAGCCCCAAGCCCTGGCCATCCTCCCCGGGGATCACAGGCTGACCCTTGGACCCTGGCTTAGAGAAAAGCCGGGAAGGAGGCCGGACAGTGCGGAGCTGGCGGGCAGAACCAGCTCAGAGATGTTTAAAGCCTGAGCTCCCCAGGATCACCCCCAGAGTCGCACTCAGCCCTGGTGAGGCCTGGAGAGCCCTTCTTTAGCTCAGCGAGTCCATGTAACCGAGGAAGAGGGCCAGATAGGAAAGGGCGAGGGCAGAGGTGCGATCACAGAGTGTTATGGGATGAAAAGAAGAGGGATTTAGCCAGGTGTCGGGAAACACATCTGTAATCCTAGTACTTGGGAGGCTGAGACAGGAGAAGTGCAGGTTGGAGACCAGACTCAGCAGTTTATTTTATTTATTTATTTATTTATTTTTTTGCGGGACTGGGGATTGACCTCAGGGGCATTCTACCTCCGAGCTATACCCCCAATCCTATTTTTTATTCTTTATTTTGAAACCGAGTCTCACTAAGTTGTGGAGTGCCTCACTAGATCGCTGAGGCTGGCCGCGAACCCTGATCCTCCGGTCTCAGCCTCCCGAATGCTGGGATTACAAGCGTGCGCCACCACGCTTGGCCAGACTCAGCAGTTTAGAGAGACTCTCAGCAACCTGGCAAGACCTTGTGTCAAAATAAAAAATAAAAAGGGCAGGATTCAATCACACACACACACACACACACACACACATACACACACACACACGAGCGTGTCTGGAATCAAAGAGATGGAGTAAGAAAATGTTATTGTTGTCTAGGGAACAGTATCAGGCATGCATTATAAGGGGGAAGGAAACAGAAGACAGAAAGAAGGCAAGCTGTGGGATTTTTTTTTTTTTTTTTTTTTTTTTTTTTTGCAGTACTGTGAATTGAACTCAGGGGCATTCTACGTCCAGGCTACACTCTCAGCACTATTTTTCATTCTTTACTTTGAAACACAGACTCACTAAGTTGCGGAGGGCCTCACTAAGTAGCTGAGGATGGCTAGGAACCTGTGATCCTCCTGTCTCAGCCTCCCAAATACTGGAATTACAAACATCATAATCCCAAATACCGGGATTACACATCATGCCGGGAGAGCTGTGGGATTTCTAATGTGATGCCTGACACCATTCTAGAAGCACCTGAGCAGATGTGTTGTGGGCATTCAACAAGACAGTCTTAGAATGCATGGGAATCTTTCTCCTTTGTGAAACTTACTTTGAGCTGGAGGAGATAGGAGACTCCTGGTCCTGCAGATTTAGCTACAGCGCCCCCTAGTGTGCACCAGGCAAAGTTCCCATGGAATGCTCTGGGTCTTAAAATAGAAAGAAAGTCAGCCTGGTGGTGCACACCTGTCATCCCAGCACTTGAGAGGCTGAGACAAGAGGATTGCAGGTTCAAGGCCAGCCTCACCAATTTAACACGACCTTGTCTCAAAATAAAAAATAAAAAGGGATGAGGGTATAGCTAGGAGGTGGAATGCTCCTGGGATCAAACCCCAGCCAGAGAGAGAGAGAGAGAGGTGTCATTGTCAAACTTGTTTCATATACTTGAAATTTTTGTTGTATAAAATTATTATCCAGGCATGGTGGCACATGCTTGTAATTCCAGTACTTGGAAGGCTGAGAAGGGAGGATCCAGTTCATGGCCAGCCTCAGCTACTTAGTGAGTCTCTCTGCAACTTAGTGAGACCCTGTTTCAAAATAAAGAACAAAAATAGAGCTGGGCGTGGTGGCGCACCCTTGTAATCCCAGCATTCGGGAGGCTGAGACCGGAGGATCCGGGTTCGCGGCCAGCCTCAGCTACCTAGTGAGGCACTCCGCAACTTAGTGAGACCCGCTTTCGAAATAAAGAATAAAAAAAAAAAAAATAGGGCTGGGGGTGTAGCTCGGAGGTAGAATGCCCCTGAGTTCAATCCCCAGTACTGCAAAAAAAAAAAAAAAAAAAAGAATAAAAATAGTACTAGGGGTGTGGCTGGGAGGTAGAATGCCCCTGGGTTCAATCCCCAGTACTGTAAAAAAAAATTATTAGATTGGTACACCAAGATAGTTACTGTTTGTATATCTCAACATCAAGAAATTATTTGAGCAAAATTCACTTCCTTTTCATCAAGATAAAGCCTAGAAAAGATAGGTAGTTTTATACCTGGAAACATTCTTTGTCAAAAGACTATTCACTGCTGGGCAAGGTGGCACACCCCTGTAATCCCAGTACTTGGGAGATTGAGATAGGGGTATTGCAGGTTCAAGACCAGCCTCTGGAATTTAGCAAGACTCTGAGCAACTTAGAGAGACTCTGTTTCAAAACAAATAACAGAAAGGGCTAGGATGTAGCTCAGAGGTAAAAAGCCCTCAGGTCCAATTCCCAGTACCAAATAAACAAACAACTATTAATCAATGGCTTATAGATACGGTTTCTACTAAATGTGACACACAGTGCTACTTTTGTCTTGCTCCTAATATTCCCAATCTTTATTATGTTATTAAAGATCATAGGTAGTTTCCTAGTACATGGGAGGCTAAGACAGGAGAATTGCAGGATGGAGGCCAGCCTCGGCAATTTAGCAAGACCCTCAGCAACTTAGCAAGACCCTGATTCAACATAAAAAACAAAAAGTGTTGAGGGTGTAGCTTAGAGGTAGAATGTGGCTGGGTCAAATCCCCAGTACTGAGGGGCAGGGGGAAGATCACAGGGATTCTCTTTGAAAGTCTAGTTCCCTCTTCTAGGTACAACCCATACCCACTAGCCTAATTGACATTTATAACTTAAATATCTAGAAGATACTTCCTGAATGAAAACATCTAAGAAATCATCTCACATGTGCCTCTTTCTCCCCTCAACTTCTAGTCCCACCTAAAGTCCACGTGTCACCCTCCAAGAAGGGGACCCTGCAGCACCACGACCTGCTGGTGTGCCACGTGACAGATTTCTACCCAGGGAACATTGAAGTCCGGTGGTTCCTGAACGGACGGGAGGAAACAGACGGGGTCGTGTCCACCAGCCTGATCCGGAATGGAGACTGGACCTTCCAGATCCTGGTGATGCTGGAAATGACCCCGCAGCAGGGGGACGTCTACACCTGCCGCGTGGATCACCCCAGCCTGGACGATCCCGTCACCGTGGAGTGGAGTGAGTGACCCCAGTGAC
>PVLC010050042.1:0-10237 GCA_004027655.1 Graphiurus murinus | reverse complement strand
TTCCAAAGATTAGTTTTAAAAATACTCTTTCCATAGCATGATTTTCTTTTGAGAAGCAATTATTCTCTCACTTGTAAATAAAACATCAAATTGTACATTGAAGTGACAAATCAAATAAGTGGCTAATGTTAATTTAATTTCCTTCTTGTCAACATCACATAAAAATTTCAGCAAAGAAGCCGGGCGTGGTGGTGCACACTTGTAATCCCAGCATTTGGGAGGCTGAGACTGGAGGTTCCGGGTTCTCAGCCAGCCTCAGCTGCTTAGTGAGTCTCTCCGCAACTTAGTGAGACCCTGTTTCAAAATAAAGAATAAAAAATAGGGCTGGGGCTGTAGCTCGGAGGTAGAATGCCCCCAGGTTCCATCCCCAGTACCGCAAAAAAAAAAAAAAAAGAAAAAAGAAAAAAAATTTCAGCAAAGGAGAGAGTTGAGGTCAAACACACACCAAATATATTTTTTATAGTGAAATAGTTTCTCCATGCTTCCTGGGCTTAAACGTTAAAAGTGGGCTTGGGGGGGCACTCTTCCCAACTGAAGGTTTTAGAAACAGTCATTTTCTTTATTACCCAGTTCTTAAATCAGGAGAGGCATGAAAAATAAATCCTATATTAAAAAAAAAACAAAACTATTATTGGCAGTGTAAGTTAATGGTTAGAATAACTACGCAGTTTTATATCTCGACTATGGTTATTTGGTCTTCAGTGATTCCTGGACCCTGTGTATTAGTATGATTCTTTACAAAGAAAATTACTTCAAATCTTCAAATAGAAACAGTCTGTGCCAAAGATCTAAGAAAAATCGTTCCTTATCAGTATAAAACGACACTGATGTACCACACTGGTAGAAACCACAATGAGGGCCTTTCCTTATCACTATGAAAATAGGTGATTCATACATTTTTATAGTTGAAAGGAACATTATTTTGCAAATGAAGACAATGAGACCATATGGCTTAGACAATTTCTTCAGGATCACAGAATTTGTTATTGGAAGATGGCACTGGACAAGGTCAGCATGCTTTTTGCAAGGATGCTCCAGTGCTATTTATTCAGGCAGGACAATATAGACATCAGCAACATTTGAGGGTAACACAAAAACATGAACAGGTATTCAAGCGGGGGGAGGAAGAATATCTCTGGTAGGGCCAAGCCTGGGGAAGCTGTATGTGTCGGCTGTGCTGGGAAGGGTTTGCATGTCAGTGAGATGACAGGAGTGCTAGTTCATGCATAAGGCACACGATGATGTCCCAGAAATATGGACGAGGAGCTGTAGCATTTTGTTTCCCAGCAGTATCCAGGGGCTGATCTGTTTTGGATTAACAATATCATTGGAAGTGATTCCAAAGTCACAAGGTAATGGAAAACAGATGGCCTAGCCCCCACTTTGTTCTACACACATTACCTTAGGGTTTCCTTCTATTATAAGGATTAAGGAGTAGGATGTAGAATGTCTACATAATTGTAAATAAGTGCCTCTTTTTATCTGCTGAAATAGAAAAAAATCAGAAATTATCATTATTGAATTACCAGCAACTTTCTCTTACAACTCACCCTACTCCTTCCACCTACTCCACCTGCCTGAGTCCACCCACCCTGCTGGTACCTACACTGTACCCTGTGACAACACTACTTGTTCATTTGCAGCTCAACAGACCACACCTCCATGCTCCAGGTATTGTAATAATGATTGTTTTAAAGTCCATTCAAAAGGTTTTTTAAGAATAGTTCCATTGTTTGATTAGTTTCCATATTTACACTCTCAAGTAAACAGTCTTCTCCTGTGGTCTCAGGCATGCTTAAAGTAGACCTAGAATGACCAGTGCAGTTTTGGAGCTCATAGAGAGTGCATGGTGTAGTAGAACTCCTTTTGTTCATTCAAGAAATAATTGCTAAGCATGTCCAAGCAATTAATTTAAATAAGAGGATATTAATTCAAATAAGACATGATTGGTTCCTGCTTCTTCATATTACAATCTAATAGAGCAGGCAGACAGGCAACAGCCTGAAAACAGCTATTCTGGGGACAGTTTGTGCAGATTCTCTGTAATAGAACAGAGAAGCAAAGTCATTGGGACCATCTGGAGAAGCCCTGAAGCAGGTGCTTAAGTAAGACTTTGTTAATCTCTGAAAATCAGCTGTCTGTGGAAAACTCTTTGGAATTGGTGAGCAGCTTTGATGTATGGTGCTCAAAATTAACATCCCAGAGTGGTAGACATAAACAAAACCATGAGGATATGCCGAGTGTCTGGATTAAGGAGTCAGTTCCCAACTGGTGGTCTGAAGGTACCACCTAGTCTGAAGATGGATGTGTTTTAAGTTAGTTGTAAGATTTTCTGATTGATTTCACGTAATACAGATTTCTGATCTTGAAAAACTGGGAGTTCTATCAATGCTCCTTTTGCTTTCCCATATGGTAGCATTCTGGGCCAACACTATAGAGGCAGCCCTCTGGTTGGGACATCATGGGGACTGGTTCTTTCTAGTTCCCACCACTCATAAGTCCCACATTTCCTAATTATTGTCCTAACCTGAGCCTATGTTACCCCCACACACACACCTCTTAAACCTCCCATTCCTGGTTATCTCACTGAAACACCAATCTGTGTACTGCAGTGAAAGGATTTTGAAGATGCAAGTGAAGTCCCAAGGCAGCTGAAGTAAGATGCAGAGGTGGCTCAGGTAGGTGTGATCTAATTACATGAGCATGAGAAGGACTTGAGATATACTTGGTGCTTTGACAGTGGAGGGGAGCAAGTGAGAAGGCAGATGGCCTCTGGGGCAGAGATCAGGCCCTGGCTCACAGATAGTAGGAAAATGGAGACCGGACCTCAGTCCTAAAAATGCAAGGAATTGCCATCGGCCAATAACCTGAATGACTTTGGAAGTGAATGCTACCCCAGAGCTTCAGATAAGAGTCCAGCCAACCTACATCTTGATTTTGGCCTTGTGACAGCCTTGGGCAGAGGCCAGCCAACTCTCCAGGACACTAGGAAGACATAGCCATGTTATGTCTCATGAGTGTTGTTTTAAGCCAAAAATTTGCGATAATTTATTATATAACAATAGAAATTGAATACATGGAGTTGTGGAATCAGTCAAATGGGGCTCCATACTCAGGATCTGTCACTATCTATAGGATCTAGGGAAGGCTCCTTACACTTCTTTCCTCATCAATAAAATAAGTATATAAATATAACCCACCCCATAAAGTTACTGAGAGTATTAGCTGGGACAACACATTGTAAAACACTTGGCTTAGCACATAGTTAAGTATGAAGTAAACAAATTATCTCCCAATAAGCATTTCAATTTTCTGTGTATCTTCAGTAAAAAGCAATTTAAAAAATACATGAATAGCAAATCATTCAAATGGAGAAAATATCAAACTGCTTGCATGTTGTCATAGATACCAAACATGTTGATCAAAATACCTTTTTCCAGCTTTGGGAATTTTATATGCCACAAAGACCGTAAGGCCCCACACTGCCAGCCTATTACAAAAGGAAGAATCCACACTTCAAGAAGAACAGCAAGCAAGGGTTCTCATTCCCAGTCTTTTAAGTAGCTAAGGCATCTCAGGAATATCTTTCCAGTTTTCTGGATCCCATGCTTTTTTTAAAATCTGTACAATCAATACAGGCTTTCTATAGTTCCCAGGAGCCTCCTTGCTTTCTTTTTCTGAAAAAGTTCTAGGTGAAAGATAGGAGAGCGGGGTTCTGGCATTAGAGAAGCAACTTAATGCCTTTGTGCTCTAAAACTAGTAGAAGAGCTGGTCCAGGGCACTGAGGTGGGAACAGTTCCCCCATTTGCACTAGCGATGATTTTCTTCTTATTTGCTCCAACTTCTTAAGCTCAATGGCAGTGGGATCCATCTTGCAAAAGGCTTGCTCTCCTAGGACTTACCAAGCATCTGTGAAGTTAGCCTCTTATTTACATGGTACTTCCAGAACAACTTAACATTCACCTCTTGTTACTTATTCCTCCATATCTCATTAAATTTATCTTTGCAATGTCCTGTCCTCAGCAAGCCTCAGCAGGAATTGTTTCAGTTAAAGCACAGTGATGAAAAATGCTGTGTGGATGAGGATCCTGGCATTTGGAACCACTTATGCTGCTTTCCAGTCCTCAGAGATTGCTGGTGTTCATGTTTATTCAGCAAAGTTCCTTGGAGACTTGTTGGAAAGGGCAACTGTTCCCTGGATAAGGAACATAAATCGCTCTGCTTTCTGGATAAAGAGAGGGCCAAAAGGGGGACATCAGCAACTTCAATTTTCTGCTGCCTGTGACCTGCCTGTTGGGAGCTTATTCATGAAGACCCCACAGGAAGACAGGAAACATGGGTTGTTTCCAAAAATCACTGCAATCCTTGTGCCCTTAGGCAAGTTACTTGACTTCTCTGGGCCTTCTATGTCAAATGGGCATAGAGTAAAAAGCATTCCTTTAAAAAATTTGCTCCAGATTATTAGAGTGTAAGGAAATTTACTGATATTATTGTTCTAACTCTAAATGAAAATCATTTGTCAGAGCTGGCAAGAAACACAATATCAGTTGCTCTGGAGTGAGAGAGAGAGAGGCATGGCTGGCATGCAGCAGCCTCTTTGGGCTAATGGTCTGGACAATACGGGGAAGGGCCTCTTCTTCAGTGTGTTATGGTGCCTACTGAGGGGGGCTATCTCAAGATGGGCAGCCCCTCTTCTCACAGTGGCATCTGCCCCACCTGCCCTGGGTACCGTTGATAGCTCTCAGTATCATACAACATGAGGTCAGGACATGGGCAGTGGTCACCACCCTGTGTCTTATGGAGGTCTGAGTTCAGATTCTTGTCACTCATGTAGCCTGTCACTCTACCATCCATGGTCCCTTTCAGATCTCAGGGAACCCAGCCTCCCTCCCCTAGTCTAATGTTTTTTCCCTACTCCAACCTTCTCATCTTGCGCCAGTCCAGCTCCCTATGGCAGAGCCTAGGCTACGACCAGAATGGACTTGAACAGGATGGCACATGACAGCAGCTGCCCAGTCTTTCAAAACACGGTGAGCACTGTGGGAAACTAGAGCACGGTGGGAAACTAGCACATACATGTCCACCCCAGGGAGAATTTGATGCTCAGCTCTAAGTGATCCATGCCACCTGGAAATAAAAGTTCAGAGTGGTATGTCTTCAAGTGTTACAGGAAAAGGAGAACTCCAGTGTAATTGAATAATAAACAGACCATATCAGAAGACAACTCATTTATGGTTGTATTGGTGTGCCATGACAATGTACCATAGTCTGGTTGGCTTAAGCAACATGATTCTGGAGGGCCAAGTCTGGAATGCAGGGGCTGGTAGGGCTAGTTCCTTCCAAGGCTGTGAGGAAGAGCACTGTCCAGGATTCTCACATTTACGTGGATTCTTCCTGGATCTTCCTGCCATCTACCATCTGCACACGCCTGTGTCCCAGTTCCTCCTGGGACAAGGGAATCAGTCATATTGGATTAAGGCCCACTGTAGTGACCTCCTCTTTTTTAATCAATGAATAATTGCTCCTTTCCTTTATCCTTGCCATCATTTATTACTGTGTATATTATTTTTAAAAAATATACCTTCATTGGTGCATTGTAATTATACATCACAATGAGGTTCAGAATGATAGAAACATACCCGCACACAGCGCTTGGTATGCTCCCCCCCCCCATCCCACCCTGTTCCCTTTCTCTCCCCACACATTTTTGAGATTGGTATTGATAACTTCATGTATGGACATAGAATTATTTGAGTTGTTTCTTTTATCAAGTCTCCTTTTACTCTTCAACTCCCTCCCCAAATCCTCTTCCATTATTCCTCTGCTCTATCTCTTCATCTTAACTCTGCTAATTACATCTGCAATGACTGTTTCCAGATGAGGTCACATTTTGAGGTACTGGGAGTTAAGATGTCAATGTAAGAATTTGTGGACAGCAATTTCAGTGATCTTAATCAATCTCTCTCTCTCTCTCTCTCTCTCTCTCTCTCTCATTATATTTATATAATGTGTGTATATATGTATATGTGTGTATGTTTGTGTATGTGTATATGTATACGTGTGTATGTTTGTGTATGTGTATATGTATATGTGTATGTGTATATATATATATATATACATATATATATATATATACACGTGTGTGTGTGTGTGTGTGTGTGTGTGTGTGTGTGTGTGTGTGTGGTACTGGGGATTGAACCCAGAAGCATTCTGTATCTGAACTAATCCCCAGCTCTATTTATTTATTTATTTATTTATTTTACCTAGAAACATGGTCTTACTAAATTGTAGAGGGCTTCTATAAATTGCTGAGTCTGGCTATGAACCTGTGGTCCCCCATGTCAGCCTCCCAGATACGGGGATTACAAGTACGCACCGCCATACCAGGCTCAATCTAGAGATTTTAACAACTTCCCCTTTGTCAACTGAAGACACAATCTCCAAGATGCAAAGAATTTCTTCTTTGGGGTTGGAAAGTGGAGAGTGGATCAGGAAGAAAGGAATGTCACTCATTCTTTTACAAGGAGAAGCCACAATCCAGTCCTCAAACAGGTTATCTGCTCAGCGTGGCATCTAGCACATAACAGGTTCTCAGTGAATATTTGTTGAATTAGACTGAATGAAGTAGATCAAAATTAAACAGGAAAGAAAAAAGAAGGGGATGGAATTCAAGTGAACAGAGGCATTTAAAGTTAACCCTGGCCAGGTGTGGTGGTGCACGGTTGTAATCCCAGCATTTGGGAGGCTGAGACCAGAGGATCTGGATTCACGGCCAGCCTCAGCTACCTAGTGAGGCACTCCGCAACTTAGTGAGACCCTGTTTCAAAATAAAGAATAAAAAATAGGGCTGAGGGTGTAGCTTAGAGGTAGAGTGCCCCTGAGTTCAATCCCCAAAAGCTGGAGGAAGTCCATCCTTTGTAGTAGGACAAGAACTCAGCCAGATAGCAGTGGGCACCCAATGTGTCTGTTATAGGCAGTCAGTTCCCTGGCTTAGTGGTAAAAATATGTCAGATCCTAACCTGGATAGAACTGGGGGCTAGGAATGTTAACAGACTTAATTTATTAACATTAACCAAAATTGAATCATATAATTCATGATCAATTGTTAGTGCTAAAAACTGGAATGTTCATGTTATTCTCTTCATATTAAAATGCATTGCCAGATTAGGTAATATTTCATATCTAGTTAGGAAGGCATAAGCTTAGGAGAAAAACCTAGATTCATATCATGCCCTTGCCTCTTGTTGTATGTCTTTTTCTAAGATGACAAGCTTCTCTAAGTCTCTTTAATCATTTGTAAAAGATTAAGTAATGTAAACATCAGGTTCCTATTGATTGGGTTTTATTACCTATTATAAGACAGAATGGTAATACTTCATACTTGTTTAATTTTAAGTCCTCCTTTAGTTCTTCAAGTTAATGTGTTAATTTTGTTTTTCCTTGAATTTATTTTGAATTATTAATTATATTAGGTAACAAGCGAAAGTTTTTTAAGTACCAAAGAAGAGAAAAGGTGTTTCATCTGCTGATGCAACTGGCTAGTCAAGCATGGCTGCTCTGCGGATCTTGAATAATATCACCAGGGTTCTGTGTCTCTCTCTGCATCTCTCAGCTCATTCTGGGCATACTCCTATTTCTCAGAAGGTGCTCCCTTTATGTTGGCAAAAGGATCATCAATAGCTCCATGCTCATAACTGTCTTGGAACTTTGAATTCAGAACAAGAGACAGCCTTTTTTATGGCTCTGGTTTTAAATTTTAATTTGAAGTTCAGGATCACATACCCTATCCTGAACTGCAGCCAAGAGGGTGCAGGCACCTGACTGGCTGTACCTGAGACACCTGCCAGGAGAAAGAGGAACAAGATAGCTTCTGATCTTTTAAATGTATGTGAATCGTACAGGTTGATTCCCCCAAAGAAAAGCACACTATGTAGGCAAGGATACAACCACTTTGCAGAAGGTTCTGGCTTTCTTCAAGGTTATTTATTAAATCTTCTAAAAAAATTTCTAGCAATTGGTTATTTCAGCCTTGTAAATAAATCTGAATATGAATAATGATATATTGCCTAGATATACTAAGCAGACTGAGAAAAATACAAGCTCCTAAAGGTAAATGACTATATTTTTACTTAAAACATATCTGCATGTATACATGCACACACACATGCACACCTCCTAAGGCTTTCACTGCCCATTTAATTATGTCTAGACACTGCAATATGGCCTTCATGGCTCTTCCTATGATTCTATAAATTATGGTGCAGTATAGTTTACATTTAGAGATTGAATCCTGCATTGCAATTTTCAATACTGGGGTGTGGATTTTTTCTGAGCCTTGATCAGAAGTGACTAAATCAATAAATAATGCTGAGAATTCTGGTATATTTGAACATTTGGGGCACAGAGTGTAGGTATAGAGGGACTAGTAGAAGCCTATTTACACAATGGCTAAGGTCCCTCTTGGGGTGAGAATAAGATCAAACAAACTAAAATTGCATGTTCTGCTGGGCAAATATCTATTTTGACCCATTCAGGAAAAGTCTGCAAAGCTGAGGATTCTCTTGAGAGAGTTTCTGCTAAGGAGGACTGGACCTCATTACTAGCAGCTGGAGCCAGCAGCAAAGTCTTCATGCTCTACGGGCATAGGAACCTCTCTACAGAGAGGAGTTTGTCCCTTGGATCCATCTTCTTGTTCTACCTCCTCTGGGTGAACATATGAATCTGTTAAAAAGTACAGCAGCTATAAGCAAAATGTCTGAAACAGCAGGAGCTGAAGTGACATTGCTGGCACCATTTGACAGAAAGTCAATTGAGCTGAGAGCTGTTCTCTGCCTAAGGGATGCTGTACAGTGTATCATTCTGGGACCTTTGTCATAGAGCCCCAGGGGGCAGAGGTGGTCCTAGGAGGCCTTGGATAACAGTGGTGCCCTCCAGGGACCAGTGGTGGCCTCTTGAGGGGAACGATTGTTTCCCAAACTGCATAACTCCCTATACAAAGCAATTCAGGTTGGCCCCAATGCCGTCAGTCTAGTTTTAAGTCCTCCAACTCTTAAAGTTAGCTTCAATGATTTAATCACTATTCTGACTATGATGCTATTGGTAATTTAAAAGACTGTAATTAGAAGGATTTTTATCCTCAGTCCTAGGGTTGAAGTAGCAAAGAGTGAGTTTGGGAGGTATTTATGTAAATAAATAATTGCCTTCATACACACACACACACACACACACACACACGCTGAATGAATATACACAAAGGTTAACTACAGTTGTCTCTGATTAGTGAGATTCTGAGTAGTTTCATTTTTTTTTTTTTTTTGCGGGGGGAAGCTTATCGGGATTTTCTAAATCTTCTGTGATTAATTTGTTTTGCCTTTAGTTTTTTAAATGGTGCATTTAAAAGAAAAGAAACAACAATAAAAATCTCCTGTGTATTCTTAAGCTCCATCTTAGAGGCAAAAGCCTCAGTGGAACCCTTTCTAAAGTCTCCTCTTCCTCCACTTCCCTGCCATGTAATGAGGCGCTCGGACTCCCCTGAACTAGGGCCAGGCCTCTGCCTCTGCAGGCACTTTAGCCCTAGCTAAATGTTGGCTGTCTGTTGAATGTACCCAGCCTGGGGCCTTAAATTAGTCCCATAATGGCCCCAACTCTTTTAATTCAATTTAATAACTTCTGATTGAGTGTCCAAGTGCTAAACTGGGCTCTGACCCTTTGTCTAGGCAAAGGAGCAGTTAATGGCCCAGCAAGAGTGCCTGAAATGAGTTCATGTTCAGCCCACCTCCCTTAATCTACCCCATGCCCCCAGTTTCTGTCCCATTCAACCCCATCTACATGATCCCTAACCTTCTCCCATCTCAGTCTCTGCTCTGTTTACTGCCTGTCCTCTGACTAGGGCAGGCACCTGGCTCCTTCTGTCTCCTCTGCAGTGGTAGGGAACCTGCACTTTATGAGATGTGGAGAAATAACCATTTAGAAAGAAGGAAGGAAATATCCATGAAGGAAAGGAAACATTACCAATATGCAGTGTTCATGGACACATCACCCTAACTTCTTTCATATCAGACAGTGAAGTACCACTTCTGTTCAGGGGATCCTAAGGGAAGAGGATTAATTTGATCTAGGAAGAAATTATCTAATGCTTTCTGTGCCTGGGCATTCAATTTTCAGAACTTAATTTGGTGGATTTGAGATTATATTACCTGATTTTAACTAAACCATCCCTCACAATGTAGAATACTGG
>PVLC010050041.1:0-10262 GCA_004027655.1 Graphiurus murinus | reverse complement strand
ACAAGCGTGCGCCACCACGCCCGGCTAAGAATAAGTTTTTATTTTTAAAAATATTATTTAAAAGTTTAAAATGAGCCGGGCGTGGTGGCTCACGCTTGTAATCCCAGCATTCGGGAGGCTGAGACCGGAGGATCCGAGTTCGCGGCCAGCCTCAGCTACCTAGTGAGGCACTCCGCAACTTAGTGAGACTCGGTTTCAAAATAAAGAATTAAAAATAGGGCTGGGGGTGTAGCTCGGAGGTAGAATGCCCCTGAGTTCAATCCCCAGTACCGCAAAAAAAAAAAAAATAAAAAAAAAAAAATAAAAGTTTAAAATGTATTAACTTTTTATTTTTTAAATATATTTTATTTTTAAAATTTACTTAAAACTTTTATTTTATTCTATTTTGAAATAGAATAATTTTATTTTATTCTGTTTTGAACTAGAGTCTCGCTAGGTTGCTGAGAGTCACTCTCAGTAGCTGACACTGGTTTCAAACCTGCCATCCTCCTGTCTCAGCCTCTCAAGTACATGGATTGCAGGTGTGGGTCACCACTCCTGGCTTGTTGATGTTTTAATCGTCTTCAAGATGAAGAGCAGTACAACAAATAGACCTGCCTGCCACTGGTTACGAACACTGCCTCAACCTTTTCACAAGTACTCTTATTTTGATCTCAGAAATTTAGACATACATTATTTCAGTTAGAGCAAAATAACATTCAATATGTAAGGACTAGCCAGGCTTGGTGGCAGACATCTGTAACCCCAGTACTTGGGAGGCTAATACAGGAGGATTGCAGGTTGGAGGCCAGCCTCAGCAACTTAGTGAGGCCTTCCACAACTTAGTGAGACCCTGTTTCAAAATAAAATAGGTTGTGGGTGGAGCTCAGAGGTAGAATGCCCCTGGGTTCCACTGCTGGTATCCAAATAAAGAAATAATAGTAAGGACTTGAGTGGTTAGGCAGAGAATGTTTGAAACAGTCTTCTGGCCCAAGGAACGTTTGTTCTAAGCACCGTTTGAAGGCAGACAACTCAGATCATTACTACCAAGTGTTTGCTTCTTAATTTTCAGTCCTGGCTAAGAGAAGAAATAATGGAGGAATCAGCGGTATTGGGTTAGGTTTCTCTTTTGGGACGGGCAGTGCAAGTTCTGTTGGGAACAAAAATTCTGGGGTCAGATTCTGGACACAGTCTTCTTAGTTGGAGGGAGTTGGAGAAGTGACATATCCTTTTTTTTTTTTTTTTTAAATCTCACTTTCTTCTTTTGTATGATGGACATAATAATAAACTTCTAGAGATTTTGTCCAAGTGAAATGCATTCTCACATAAGGAGCTTAGACTAATACTTGGCTTGGAGTAAATGCCCACTAAATGTCATTTGTCATTATTTTTAATGTTTCTGTCTTTTCCCGCAAATGCATACACATTTTATTAAAAGGATTCAAGTATGGAAAAAAGGGTTTCATGAAATATACTTATGGAATAGTATGAATGGAAAGGAGAAATGTGAAAATTTCTGAATATTTCTAATGGCATAATAGTCAGGGCCCTGTGGCCACTATAAATTATTTTGTAGGAGAAAGGACTGAACTTCCCAATAGTCAATCTCTTCCTGCCTGATTTACTTTTGAAATAAAATCATTGCAATTTTTTTTTTATAAAATATTTTAAAATGTAACTGAGTGTAGTGGTGCATGCTTGTAATCTCAGTACCTGGGAGGCTGAGACAGTAGGATCACAGGTTCAAGGACAGCCTCAGCAAGTAGTGAGACTCAGAAATCTAGGGAGATTCTGTTTCAAAACAAAAAATAAAAAAGATCTAGTGGTGTAGCTTAGAGGCTTGGAGGTAGAATGCCCCTGGGTTCAATCCTTAGTATCATTTACACTGGTAGAAAAAAGAAGGAAGGAAGGAAGGAAGGAAGGAAGGAAGGAAGGAAGGAAGGAAGGAGAGGAAAAGAAGGGAGGGAAGGAGGAAAAGAGAGAAAGAGAAGAGAAGAGAAGAGAAGAAAGGGAGATCTTAGAAGTTCAAGTGATCTTTCTAGACTTTAGAAATGGTCATGTCATTTGACCCTGGTGGTTTGATCACTTAAAATTCATGTGTTATTGAAATGTCACTAAAGAAACACTGTAAGACCGCAACACACATCAGAATGTACACATTGTTTGGCCTCAACTTGAATTCATTTTAATTTTAACTGTGTCAAAGATTTAACTACACAATAAAAAATACTAGAAAATGTATTGAAAATTATTAAAATGAATAACCAAAGGAATAACTCCTTTAGGAGTTTTTGGCAGAAAAAAAGGATGATTCCCCTCTCTCAGATTAGTGAAATAGATACTTTCTTTTTTTTTTTTTTGCGGTACTGGGGATTGAACTCAGGGGCATTCTACCTCCGAGCTACACCCCCAGCCCTATTTTTTATTCTTTATTTTGAAACCAGGTCTCACTAAGTTGCAGAGTGTCTCACTAAGTAAAATAGATACTTTCAGCATTCCTGTGACTCTTGCCTTGCGTTCACTTTGTTGTGGGAACCAGTGACTGAATGCTGTCGTAGGGCCAGAGAGGACCCAGAGGAGTGAAGAAAACATAAACAGACTAAAAAAAATTGGGGCCCTGGGAAAGAATTTCTTCTACTACTACAGGGAATCAACTTGCTGATATAGTGCTCCCTGCATTAACAGCATGAATTAACAGCTGTTTCTTCAACTCGGGATGTGCTTTCCTTTGGAAGCTTTCTGACAATGAATTCTCCATTTCTCTGTTTCTCTCCTTTTTTCTTCCTCCTTGCCTACTTGTGCTGGGGATAAAATTGGGTACTGGTGGGGAGCAGCAAAAAGAGATGACCAGATGAACTTAATCCAGTGTACCTTGGAAGTCCTAACAGGAACCCTGTTGGCTAGCAGGAGTCTTAAGCAGTGAAAGACACAGGACTAGAAAATATATGTCAAGCAAGAACACTGCCCTGCAGGAAGATTGGTTAAATGCCTTGGTAGAATCTCTCCATCTTTATTTTATTATTTTATTGTGTGTGTGCGTGGTACCGGGGATTGAACCCAGGGACATTCTGTCTCTGAACTGTAACCACCCCCTCCCCACCCCAGCCCTATTTTCCTTTTTTGTTTTGAATCAGGCTCTCACTAGGTTGCAGAGAGCCTCACAACATCACTGAGGTTGGCCTCAAACCTGCGATCCTCCTGTCTCAGCCTCCCAAGTATTGGGATTACAAGTGTGCACCACCATGCCCAGCTGAATTTTTCCATCTTGAAGTTTAAGACATTAGCTTATCAACTGGTAGACTGGGAATACTGTTTGCTTATGCAGACTGGGTAGACTTGGACAACCGAGAGAGGCAAGACAACAGCTTGTGCACGGAACTAAAAGACCTCAGGGTTATGATGGGACCCTTGCTAGATGCCAAGCTTGGTTTACTTCCAGGTCAGAGGTCACCCGTGACCCTCTTAAAGTGTGGATGGACTCAACTTCCCTCAAAGAGTCAGAGTAGACGCTAGAGAAGACACCTGCTCAGGGGAGTCCTTTGGCCTTCGTTCTCTCCCATCTATTCATGAAATGCAATTTGATGCATCTTTGCAAACCCCCCTTTTTGTCCTACGTGCAGACAGGATCGGAGTTGAAATGGTGCCACACACACTCCATTTCCCTCCTCCCACCAAAGGCTTCAAAACCACTGAGTATCATGGAAAGCAAATTTTTACAACCTTTTCAAATGTTGTGACTTGTAACATCATTAGCTCGGAGCTCATTTTCGCCTCCTGCCTGATTCTCCATCATCGCCGCGACAGGAAGAATGTGCTGTCAGCTGTGATTTCCTCTCTTAAAAAGAGCATGAAAAGCAAAGGCCACCTGTTGCCTTTTAGAAGAACACTCCTTCTCTAAATCCACTTGACATTTCCAAGCTTCCCATCTGCTGCTCTGCGATAACATTTTCCTTTCCGGAATTGTGCGGCTTCGAGAGGGGGATCCTGGGGGTCAAATTGTAGTCAGGAATTAATGGCGCTAAAAATTTCTAAGCAGAAGATGCTTTTAGGTTTTTAATTCCCGGTCAGAGAAAGAGTGGGCAATTATACTGTGCCCTCCTATAAAATATATATATATAACATATATTATATATATATGTTATATATAAATATAACATATTTCTTCTGTTGTACCATGTATGGTCAGTTGGAAGTGACCGTGTGGCTTAGGGTGCTGAGATTGGACAACCAAGCAGAAGAGTCGGCAAATCTGTGCGGTCCATTCTTTAGAGATTTCTAGGATGTTCCTAGTTCCTACTGGGGTGGCAGCACGCATGTGGCAGCAACTTCTAGAACCTAGTTTTCCGCTCCTGTCACCTACTCTCTTACCCTGTGAGTTTTCCAAACAAGGCTCAATAAATACTGGCTTGGATGAAAAAAAATCATCCAAAAAAATAATATGTGTTCATCAAGATAATCAGTTATCTGCCTGGGTGTGATGGTACACACTTGTAATCCGAGTACTTAGGAGGCTGAGACAGGAGGATTGCAAGTTCACGGCCAGCCTCAACTACTTAGTGAAGCCCTCTGCAACTTACTGAAACCCTGTTTCAAAATAAAGAATAATATAGGGCTGGGGGTGTAGCTCAGCCTTAGAGGGTCCCTGAGTTCAATCCCCAGTATTGAAAAGAAAAACAAAGATAGTCATTTATCCGTAACTGCCCTCTGGGCCCAGGGGTCTTTGTCACCGAAGATGAGCTTCAGGTTGTAGCAATATTTGCTCCTGGTCCCTTTTTCGGAGGCCTGCCTAATTCCAGGGCCTGCAAATAAAGATAAGAGGCAAATTGCAGGCTGAATAGCATTTGTGAGCAGATAAGAGCATGCCATTCCATGCCAGAGGTTAATGGGAAATGTCAGTGTGGCGGTGATTTTTTTCCAGTCGTTTGTTGCCATTTTGAGAGAGGGTGGGAGCTGAGCCAAACCCAGGATCTTATTTCCAGAAACACCTGTCACTCCATGGATCAAACGTAAGCGATACTTCTCAGGAAGTTGTGTCCCAGCCGTGCTATGTCTGTCGTATTTAGTCTACATTCCTGGCATAAACGCTCCTCTGGCTGAGCCTTTGGTCACCAAATGGCTAATCTTCTTTTGGCTGCACACTGTTTTTTTGTTTTGTTTTTGCAAAACTTCAAAAATATTTCTAAGGGAAGGGTCATATTTTTTTCCCCCCTCATATGATGGGAGTAATCATGATACGAGAGGGACTTTATTTATTTTATTTATTTATTTTTTGCAGTACTGGGGATTGAACCCAGGGGCATTCTACCTCTGAGCTATACTCCCCCCCCATCCTATTTTTTATTCTTTATTTTGAAACAGGGTCTCACTAAATTGCAGAGTGCCTCACTAAGTAGCTGAGGCTGCCCTCGAACCCTGATCCTCCTGCCTCAGCCTCCTAAGTACTGGGATTACAAGCATGCGCCACCATGCGTGGCTAAGAGGGACTTTAGATAAAGGAGGAGAAACCTACCTCAGTGAATCAATGGAGGGAGGTTGGTGGTGGTGGTGGGAGGGAGAATTAATGAAGGAAATACTCCCATTGATGTTATATGCATATGTGAAATGGTCAATGCCAAACTCATTATCATATATGGAAATGAGGAGGGAGGAGGGAGGGATCCAGGGAGCAGGGGAAGCTCACCAAGTGCCGTGTGCATGAATGTCTCTGTCACTCTGAACTACACGATGGTGTGAGACTACAATGCACCAATAAAATGTATTAAAAACACTTTGATGATGTGAAACTACAGTACATCAATGAAAGTGTATTAAAAACAAAAAGTGTATTCTTTTTGTTTCTGAGTAGGGTACATAGACAACAGATACATATTTCAAGTCAACACTTAAATATCTTCGTCAGTTATAGCAGAGAGCTCTGGGTACCAATAACCCATGAAGGTGTCGAAGTCGACGTTGATTTTTGTATTTGTATTTAGGATCTTGCTGTTCAGACACACAGAAGCATACCCCTTTGTACCAGGGTTCCTCTTTTTTTTTTTTTTTTTTGCGGTACTGGGGATTGACTCAGGGGCATTCTACCTCCAAGCTACACCCCCAGCCCTATTTTTTTTTATTCTTTATTTGAAACAGGGTCTCACTAAGTTGCGGAGGGCCTCACTAGGTAGCTGAGGCTGGCCGCGAACCCTGATCCTCCAGTCTCAGCCTCCCAAATACTGGGATTACAAGCGTGCAGCACCATGCCTGGCTCCTGGGGTCCCTCTTTCTCCATGGCTGGCGTCTGCCTGTGAGTCCAAACCTGGGGTCACCTGACCTCCTGCAATTAGAAATGATTCATGCCCAGTATCTGAATGGCTTGCATTAGTTTTCAGTAGATTTATTTTTAACTTTCGCTTACCCGAATACCTGCAAATAGATTCTATTATTTTAAAAATGAAAATATTTAGTGGACCAATCTATGATGTGACAGGTACCATTTACCAAGCTAAAGAAAGCAATTTACAATAATCAGACTACTTCACCTGGAAAAAACAAGAAGCACGTGGAGAATCTAAAAAGGCTCCTCACTGGCTTTGCTTTGAAGGTATTATTTGTTGTGGGGGTTTTTTGTTTATTTAATTCACTTATTTATTTATTTACTTACTTACTTACTTACTTATTTATTTATTTGTACTGGGGATTGGACCCAGAGGCATTCTACCTCCGAGCTATACTCTTAGCCCTTTTTTTTTTTTTTTTTTTTTTTTTTTTTTTTTTTTTTTTTTTTTTTTTTTTTTTTTTTTTTTTTTTAATTTTTTGTTTTGAAACAGTCTTAGTAGGTTGCTGAGAGCTTCATGGAAAGTTGTTGAGGCTGTCCTCAAGCCTGCGATCCTCCTGTCTCAGCCTCCCAAAGACCTGGGATGACAGGCATGGGCCACCATACACTATGCATTTTTTTATTATCTACTATTATAGTACCATATTTCTTTCCCTGGGGGCTACCACGTGCCAAGCATTGAGCTACTTCTGCACATATTACAAGGTTTCAGCCTCCTGGAAATTTCTGAGGTGGGTATACATTTCCATTTAATGAATGAGACTGTTCACTTAGACTGATAAAGCAGCTTGTTATAGGTCATACAGCTAGGAAGAGGTTAAACTATGATTTGAACGTAGGTCATTCCGCTTCCAACACCCGTGTGTTTTCCTGTCTCTCGATAAATGACAAACAGGGCCAAAGGATCTCTGCCTGTTTCCTGATTGCCCGGGTTTTGTAGTTTCCCCAGATGAGCCTGACATCTTGAATACATCTTCCTAACAAAGCGGAGCGCTTGCTGAGGAAGGTGTAACGAGAGCTCTTACCTCCTGGCTCCCAGCTCAAAGATCTCTCTGGATCTTACCACTCCCTGGACAGGAGGCACGACGCTGGCTGACTATTTTCACAAGCCCTTCCTTGATGTGTCCTGCCATCCCCATGGGTCATCCTGTCCTCTCTGGCTGCAGTACTTGTCATCAGAGACTCCGTCCTTCCTCCTTGGACATGTGAGTGAACATTTGTGTCATCTGTCCCCATAATGCAACATCTGTCCTGGGGAAGAGAGATTTTGTTTTGCTCACTGTAAAACCTCAGTGCCTAGAAGTGTGTCCAGCTCTAGTAAGTCCTTGATAAATACTGTGGCCTGCATGAATGAATGAATGAATGAATGAGTGAATGAATGAATGAATGATTATGGGAATGAATATATGAATGAATATATGAAATATATGAATTAATGAATACACAGGGCTTCACAGGCTTAATAGAGGACCCTATTCCATTGTGTTTGAAATTTAGCCAGGAACCCCTCTCCTTTATCTAGCATATATATAAAGAGATTCCGATTCAATTTTTTTTTTTTTTTGTGGCACTGAGGATGGAACCCAGGGACACTCTACCTCTGAGCTACACCCCAGCCCTATCTTATTTTTATTTTGAAACAGCATCCCACTAAATTGCAGAGGGCCTCACTAAGTTGCTGAGGCTGGCCTCAAACCGGTGATCCTCCTGTCTCAGCCTCCTAAGTACTAGGATTATAGGCCTGCACCACCATACCCAGCTCCGATACATTTTTATGTACTCCAGAAGCAGCAGGGTTTTTGTTTTATAAAAAATTGTTTAATACATCATTAGTATGGTAATGATTCGTATTCAGAGCATAGCTATCTACAAGCTCTGTCCTTTTGGAAGTACAAGCCAATTGGTAATTAAATACATTTCACAAATATCGCTCTAATTTTTCACACAACATCAAGGCACTTGAAAATATTTGTCTCCCCCACCCTCTCAATATACAAAACCCCCAAATAAACAGAAAAATGTTCTGTTGTATTGCTTTCCTTTTTTTTCTCTCTCTCTCTCTCTCTTTTTGGTACTGGGGATTGAACCCAGAGGCATTCTACTTCTGAACTACACCCCCAGCCCTTTTTAGTTTTCTTTGTCTTGAAACAGGGTCTCACTAAATTGCTGACAGCCTCACTAAGTTGCTGAGACTGGCTTCAAACCTCTGATCCTCCTGTCTCAGCCTCCTAAGGACTAGGATTACAGGTGTGTGCTACCATGCCAGCTTGTTTTCAATTTTTGTAAAACCTTTCAGATGTACATGTTATCTCTGTCTGTCTGTCTCTCTCTCTCTCTTTTTTTTTTTTTTGTGTGTGTGTGGTACTAGGAATTGAATCCCAGTATCTATTTTTTACTCTTTATTTTTGAATCAGGGCCTCACTAAGTAGCTGAGGCTGGCCATGAACTTGCCGTCCTTCTGTCTCAGCCTCCCATGTACTCGGAGTAAAAGTGTGCGCCACCACGCCTGGCCTATGCTATCTTAATAGGCCCAGATTTCTCTTATCTGAAAGGCATAGAGAAAACTCAGGTTTCTGCAAGGTTTTATTGTCTTTGAAGGAGAAAGAAAAGACTTTCAGAGGCCTCTAGACTTTGCTGCTCCCTCTGCAGGGCAGTGTTTAGGAATTGGGATTCAGGCTACACCAGGAATCTTCCCAGGAAGCAGTATTTACGAAGATATGAGTTAAAACAATCCATGAGTTCTTGATGCTGGAAACAAAGCTGGTGGTGGCATATGCTTGTAATCCCAGTACTTGGGAGGCCGAGCCAGGAGGATCGCTGATTCAAGGCCAGCCTCAGCAACTTAACAAGACCCTCCGCAACTTAATGAGACCCTGTTTTAAAATAAAGAATAAAAAATAGGGCTGGGGGTGGAACTCAGAGGGAGGATGACTCAGGGTTCCATCCCCAGGACCACACACAGAAAGGAAGGAAGGAAGGAAGGGAGGGAGGGAGGGAAGGAAGGAAGGAAGGAAGGAAGGAAGGAAGGAAGGAAGGAAGGAAGGAAGGAAGGAAGAAAACTGGGAAGAAAATATTTTTACACTTCTGAAGTTAATCTAGGGAATGATCTTCCTCGTGCTTGGATTCTCCTATTTCACAAAGCCAATGCATATAAAACAATCTTCAGCATATGCAAATGGCTCATTCTGAAACGCTTCTCTCTGCCAAGGTTATCAGCCTTTGAGCGCGTGATCTCCCCTTTTCTCACCTCCTCATGGTGAGCTTTGGCTGCATAAAATCCTCGTAAGATCCAAATTCCCATGGACTGACTGGAAAGTGTTTACTTAACAGGGACTGATCAGTGTTGAGCTAAACAGGGAGGAGATCATCTGTATGGTTACATTTCTTTATATTGTGGAACACATGTTCGCCTATTTTAAATACTAACATGGCAAGCTATGTTGGATAAGCATTCTGGGGTGTCCATGTGTTCATTATTTTGCAACATAAAACGGAGACACTCAGCGCTCAGAAATTGCCATCCCAGATTGGATGCAGTGTCGTAGATCTGAACTAATATTGGTCCTTAATAAAAAGGTGTCACAGGAAGAACACTCGTGTTCTTGCTACAGCAACTCTTCAGGGCCCAGTGCTGCTTTCACGTGTGGGGTGTGTGTGTGTGTGTGTGTGTGTGTGTGTGTGTGTGTGTGTGTGAACTCAGGGGCATTCTTTCTCTGAGATGCACCCCCAGCCTTATTTATTTCAAAACAAGAATCTCACTAAATTGCTGAGGCTGGCCTTGAACTTGTGATCCTCCTGGCTTAGCCTCCCAAGTACTGGGATTACAGGCGTGTGTCACTGTGCCCAGCTGACATCGATTCTTTTGGGATAAACTGCTCTTAGTGTGTGTGGATGTCGTGTGTGTGCGTGTGCGTGTGCGTGTGCGTGTGTGTGTGTGTCTGTGTGTGTCTGTGTATGTGTCTGTGTGTGT
>PVLC010050040.1:0-10239 GCA_004027655.1 Graphiurus murinus | reverse complement strand
TTTCAACCACCCTGTCGATTAATGAAATCTCGCAGATGTGCGGCTATCCGTCGTTGCAGTACTTCTATTCGGTGTTTAAGAAAGAGTACGACGTGACGCCGAAGGAGTATCGCGATCGGCACAGTGAAGTCATGATGTAGAGAGCAAAGAAAAATGCCCGGGCTTGCGCCCCGGGCATTAATAATGTCATGGATAAGCCATTACATATGCGCGGCAATCAACCGCTGGTTATCCTGATACATGGCGAAGAGATAGTTGTTATAGCTCGACCCTTTAGTCGAATAGCCCTTCAGCTTATGAATCATGGTGCTGGCGGTCACTTCCTGATCGGCCTTGCGCAGCTGCGCACGCGATTTACGGAACGATGAATAAGCCGGATGCGTATTCAGGTTTCTCACGTAGGCCTGAACGGACTCTTCCACCGAATCAAACTGCGAGTAGCCCTTCACCGCGCCGCGGCAGTTTCCACCGCCACACTTCATACCAAACAGATTGTTGTTAACGCGCGCCAGTTTTGACGTTCCCCAGCCGCTTTCCGCCGCCGCCATGGTTGCAACCATACTGTTCGGGATAATATCGACGCGTTCAAGCAACGAGTTCCATGGAATATGGCGAGTATTGCCGGACCACTTCACTTTATAGCGCGAGGCGATCTCTTTCAGGCGCGTACGCTCGCTCGGCGACCAGCGCGCATCGTACTGCTTGGAAACCAGCCAGTTACGATCGGCAGTAATCACCTGATTCTGTTTCGTAATATAAGGCATTACCGTCCGGAGAAACGCTTTTTTCCTTGGTGTCCCGGAAGGGTATTTTCGCAAATCAGGAAGTGAACTGCTCTTTACACTATTGCGAGAATACTCTTGTTTACTGCTTACCTTGCTTACTTTAACGGTACTTTTCTTTTTAACTATTGGGGCTTTATGACTCGTTGTTGCTGTGTGTGTTGTTGCCAGCACACTACCTGAAAATATGCAGGTAAGTAACATGAGTATCGCGGCCCCATATCGTCGAATGGGAGTCGATATCATTAGGTCTCCTGGTCGGATGCAATCATTCCAACGCCTTGTTTTTCACAAAAAATCGATAGTTGAATCGCGAATAGTATCAAAAATACCCAGATGACGCACCCACAGAAATAGTCCAATTCCGAAATGGTGTCACCTGAAATCGGTTTCTGCCAGCCTGCGAAGGCGCAAAAATGCTAGCGCCGTCTCATTTTCTGAGCATTTTTTGAGCGCGATCACTCACCCCTTTTCATCCTCCCTGGAAAAGCGCGGCCGGGATGAGTTCATCAGGCGGGTAGACGCGCAAACTGAACAAAACACCGCCTACAGGACTCCGCAATGAAACTCGCTGCGCTTGCGTCGCTGCTGTTGCCTGGGATGGCCTTCGCCGCCTGGACTACCGCAGACTTCCCCGCCTTCACCGAAGAGGGCACCGGCAGATTTATCAGTCAAAACGAGGTAGCAAAGGGTACGCGCCCGCTGCGAATTAATTTTGACCAACAGTGCTGGCAGCCCGCTGGCATGATCAAGCTCAACCAGATGCTCTCGATGGAATCCTGTCGCGACCCGGTGCCGCAGTGGCGCATCTTTCGCGACGGGCGCTATACCCTGGAAGTGGACACCCGTTCGGGTACGCCAACTCTGATGGTCTCCCTTGAGGAGAAACAGTCCGCTGCCGCCGCGCCGCAGATCAAGCAGTGTCCGAAATGGGATGGCAAGCCGCTGACCATTGACGTCAGTAAATCCTTTGCCGAAGGCAGTAAAGTTCGCGACTTTTACAGCGGCAATATCGCGACCGTCAGCGGCGGTAAAATTACCCTCCAGCCGGCGTTTAACAGCAATGGTCTTCTGCTGCTTGAGCGCGCGGAAACCGAATCTGCCGCGCCGTTCAACTGGCACAACGCCACCGTCTATTTCGTTCTGACCGATCGCTTTGTTAACGGCAACCCGGCCAACGACAATAGCTATGGCCGCCACAAAGACGGCATGCAGGAAATCGGCACCTTCCACGGCGGCGACCTGCAGGGCCTGACCAGCAAACTTGATTACATCCAGCAGCTCGGCGTTAACGCGCTCTGGATCAGTTCGCCGCTGGAGCAAATCCACGGCTGGGTCGGCGGCGGTACGAAAGGTGATTTCCCGCATTATGCCTATCACGGCTACTACACCCAGGACTGGACTAAGCTGGATGCCAATATGGGGACGGAAGAAGATTTGCGCCGTCTCGTAGACGAGGCCCACAAGCGCGGGATTCGCATTCTGTTCGACGTGGTGATGAACCATACCGGCTACGCGACCCTGGCCGATATGCAGGAGTTTCAGTTTGGCTCGCTGTACATCCAGGGTGACGAACTGAAAAAGACGCTCGGAGAGCGCTGGATCGACTGGAAGCCTCGCGCGGGACAGAGCTGGCACAGTTTTAACGACTACATTAACTTCAGCGACAAAGCCGGATGGGAGAAATGGTGGGGTAAAAAATGGATCCGCACCGATATCGGCGATTACGACAACCCCGGCTTTGACGATCTGACCATGTCGCTGGCCTTCCTGCCGGATCTGAAAACCGAATCCACGGAGCCCTCCGGCTTGCCGAACTTCTATCGCCATAAGCCGGATACCGCCGCTAAAGCGATCCCCGGCTACACGCCGCGCGATTATTTGACCCACTGGCTGAGCCAATGGGTACGCGATTATGGCATCGACGGTTTCCGGGTTGATACCGCCAAACACGTCGAGCAGGCGGCCTGGCTGCAGCTAAAAACCCAGGCCAGTGAAGCGCTGGCGGAATGGAAAAAAGCCAATCCGGATAAAGCGCTGGATAACGCGCCGTTCTGGATGACCGGCGAAGCCTGGGGCCACGGCGTGATGCAGAGCGACTACTATCGTCACGGCTTTGATGCCATGCTGAACTTTGATTATCAGGATCAGGCAGCAAAAGCGACAAGCTGCCTGGCCAATATGGATCTGACCTGGCAACAAATGGCGGAGAAGCTCCAGGATTTCAACGTCTTAAGCTACCTCTCTTCGCACGATACCAGCCTGTTCCGTGAAGGCGGTAGCACGGCGGCGGAACTGCTGCTGCTTGCGCCTGGCGCAGTGCAGATCTACTACGGCGATGAATCCTCACGGCCATTCGGTCCGACCGGCTCCGACCCACTTCAGGGAACGCGTTCAGATATGAACTGGCAGGACATCAACGGCAAAGCCGCGCGTAGCGTGACCCACTGGGAGAAACTGGGCCAGTTCCGCGCCCGTCATCCGGCCATTGGCATGGGTAAACAAACCACGCTATCGATGGCGACAGGCTACGGCTTTATCCGCGAGAGCGGTGATGACAAAGTCATGGTGGTGTGGGCAGGACAGCAGTAGCTTTTTGATGAGCGGCTCCCCCGGCGATCGCGGGAGCCTTTTCAGGATAAACGACCAAAAATCATCTACCTCAAAGCATAAAAACGAATTATCTTCCTGATACCTCGATTTGCACCCTGTCTGCGCTGGCGTTATGGTTACCCACTTTCCTGGGATACCGACAGACTAATCGCGATGACATTTTCACTTTTTGGCGACAAATTTACCCGTCATTCGGGCATCACCCGCTTGATGGAAGACCTCAATGACGGCCTGCGTACGCCAGGCGCCATCATGCTGGGCGGCGGCAATCCCGCACAGATTCCGGAAATGAATGATTACTTCCACAGCCTGCTGAGCGACATGCTGAATAACGGCAAAGCCCTTGATGCGCTTTGCAATTATGACGGCCCGCAGGGTAAAAGCGAGCTGCTGACCCTGCTGGCGCAAATGCTGCGTGATGAACTGGGTTGGGAGATCGAGCCGCAGAATATTGCACTGACAAACGGCAGTCAGAGCGCGTTTTTCTACTTGTTTAACCTCTTCGCAGGACGTCGCGCGGATGGAACCACGCGTAAAGTGCTGTTTCCATTGACGCCTGAGTATATCGGCTACGCCGACTCCGGCCTCGAAGAAGAGCTGTTTGTCGCCACTCGCCCGAACATTGAACTGCTGCCGGAAGGCCAGTTTAAATACCATGTGGATTTCGAACATTTGCAGGTCACGGACGAAACGGGAATGATCTGCGTTTCCCGTCCCACCAACCCAACCGGTAACGTGATCACCGATGATGAGCTGATCAAGCTCGATGCGCTGGCCAATCAGCACGGCATCCCGTTGGTTATCGATAATGCCTACGGCGTTCCGTTCCCGGGCATTATTTTCAGCGACGCCCGACCGCTGTGGAATCCGAATATCGTCCTGTGCATGAGCCTCTCCAAGCTTGGCCTGCCGGGCAGCCGCTGCGGGATTATCATCGCTAACGAAAAAATCATCACCGCCATCAGCAATATGAACGGCATTATCAGCCTCGCCCCCGGTGGAATGGGGCCGGCCATGATGTGCGAGATGATTAAACGCAACGACCTGCTGCGCCTGTCGGAAACGGTGATTAAGCCGTTCTACTACCAGCGCGTTCAGGAGACTATCGCTATTATTCGCCGCTACCTGCCGGAAGATCGCTGCTTGATTCATAAGCCGGAAGGGGCCATTTTCCTCTGGCTGTGGTTTAAAGATTTGCCGATATCTACCGAGCTGCTGTACCAGCGCCTGAAAAAGCGCGGCGTCCTGATGGTGCCAGGCGACTATTTCTTCCCGGGGCTGGATAAGCCGTGGCCGCACACGCATCAGTGCATGCGCATGAACTACGTGCCGGATCCGGAGAAGATTGAAGCAGGCGTGAAGATTCTCGCCGAAGAAGTTGAACGCGCATGGAGCGAACAGGGCGCGTCATAGGCCCGAATAAGCCAGATCTATCCCGGCTCGCACTGCGTTTAGCCGGGCTACAAGTCCCGTAGCCCGGACAAGGCGCGCCAGCGCCGCCTCCGGGTAACACGTCGCTACATCGCCAGCGCCATCCGCTGGCGACGTTCAGCGGCTATTCTTTCCAGCTCCATGGGCTCTATGCAGCGTAGCGCCTGCGTCGGGCATGCCGCCACGCAGGCCGGGCCCTCTTCACGATGGCTGCACAAATCGCACTTCAGCGCCTGTACGCCCTCCTCCACCCGCATCACCGTCATCGCGCCATAGGGGCACGCCATCATGCAGCTTTTGCACCCAATACAGCGGCGCTGATCTACGCGCCAGACCGAATTTTCTCGGCGGATAGCGCCCTCGGGGCAGACGTTGGCGCAGGGCGCATCTTCACACTGGCGGCACAACGTCGCCGTCGAAAGTTCATCATTCTTTACCACGCGGATCCGCGGTGCAAAGCGCGTAGCGGATACGCCAGAACAATCCTGATTCTGCTGATGGGACACCACGCAGGCGACTTCACAGGTACGGCAGCCGATGCACTTTTGCGCATCCGCGATAATAAACCGGTTCATCCTTGCTCCATTAGGGATAAAAATGCAGAGTGCCAGAAAAAGCCGCTTCCGCGCCTTGATCCTGAATGGAGTCAGCGGCGTTTTCTCTCAGATGCCCGGGACAATTAGGTCATCTGCCTTAGCCTTCCCGCACGGAGAAGCCCAGTTCGCGAGAAATCGCCTCTGCCGTCTCGCGCAGCGGCTTGAGTAAACGCTTCGCTCCCGCCATTTCAGGGCGCAGTGCGAATCAGGGTAACAACAGAGAAACGAACTCAGAAGCAGCAATAAGCGGGCTATTTTCAGATTGACCCCCCTCGCTCCCAGGCCACATACTTTCTCCCGCCCCCCGCTGCTAGCGGGGGTCTGATGGCGCAAGCGACGTCATGTCTCCCGGTGTTTTAGAACAGGATCTTTTGATTTATGGATGAATTCATTACCGTTTCTTTAAAAAAAATGAGCGCGGGCAGTATTTATAATATCCTGCTTATCGGCCTGACCTGCTCATTAGTGCCGCTCGGCCTTTTAAACGGCATTCTCGCGGCGGTTGGCGTCAATTTACTGACGCTGCGCTGGAACGGAGAAGCTGTCCATGGCTTCAGCGCGATTATTATCAGCCCGATCTTCTGCTTCATCCTGGCGCTGGTGTTGACCGGCATCGTCGGCAGCCTGGCCTGGCTCGGATTATGGATTTACGGCCAGTTTCGCCCGCTGACTCTGCGCATCTCTTCCACCGATCGGGGTTAATGCAACCCGCTGCCCGGGCCATCAGACCAGACCTGATAGCCCGGCCAGGCGCCTCCGGCAACTTCTGTTTATTCTTTTATGAACAATGCCTTATCCCGAAGAATATGGTCGTTACCGCGACGGCGAGTAAAACCGATGCGGTCAAAATACTCGAGGATCTGAATCGCCAGCTTGCGCCCGACGTTCAGCGTATCGCGGAAATCCGCCGCGCAGGTTGAACCCCTTTCCAGATCCAGTTCACGGATCATTTTGGCAAACTCCACGATCCGATCGTTGCGATAGTAGCGATCTTTGACGATCGCGGTAATCATCCCCTGCTGCGCCGCCTGGCGAAGCACCGCACGCATTAACGACTCTTCCACGCAGGCTTCCCGCGCCAGATCGCGAACCCACCAGGGCTCATCGGCAAACAGCCCGGCGACCCGCTGCCAGATGGCCTGCTGCTCGTCGGTAAAGCCCGCTTTATGTTCCGGCAGATGCAGCCAGCCGTGGTGGCTATGAACAATACCGCTTTCTCGCATTTGCTCAATCAGCAGCAGCACCAGCGCTTCATCTTCCATCGGCAGCGCAATACGCCGCAGCCGTTCGCGGCCCGGTCCCGGCTCATCGCGATGCTGATCGTGATAGCGCGCGAGGGCTTCAAGCAGCTTGCGCTGCCAGCGCGCGGCGAGCGGGGCGCTCAACAGGCTCTTTCCCGCCTGTAGATAGTCAGGGCGGTTAATCAGGGCGTTGAGGCCATCGCTACTGAGCTGACGCGCCCAGGCGAAATCATCGAGACGCACCGCATCGCGCTGAAGGTGAATATCCAGCGCCTGGACGTCATCGCTTTGCGCAGCAGCCAGCGCGTGCAGCCACTGTAAATACTCCGGCTTACGCTTGCCCCGGCGCGGCGGATTGAGCGCCACCACTCGCGCACCGGCGAGCGTCAGGCGCGCGGAAATATCGCGCAGCACCAGACGGTCATTATCCGCCAGCCGCAGCGGCGTATCGAGGACCAGCTCCGCCAGCGCGCCTTCAAGCAGCGACACCCGGCCGGTAATATGGCTGGCGGCGTGGTGGATATGCAGCGGCTGCCACTGGCTAAGCGGCGTGTGGCACTGGAGCTCGACAATGACCCGGTCAGAGGCTTCCGGGGGCTGTACCGAGAGCAGCCAGTCGCCGCGATTGAGGTCCTCTTTTTGCGCATCGCCGACAATATTCAGGGCAATACGCTGGCCGGCCCGGGCCTGCTCAACCGGCTGATTTTGCGCGTGCAGACCGCGCACGCGCATCGGTTTATCCACGCCGGTCAGCCACAGCGTCTCGCCAACGTTGACCTCGCCGGATAGCGCCGTCCCGGTAACCACCAGCCCCGCGCCTTTGACGGTAAATGCCCGGTCGATCGCCAGGCGAAAACGCTGATGCTGCGGATGCGCGCGCGCGGCAAGGCGCAGGAGATGCTCGCGCAGCTCGTCAATGCCCCGCCCTTCCGTCGCCGCGACGGTAAACAGGGTCGCGCCGGTAAAGCCGAACTCCGCCAGCGCCGCATCGATTTCCGCCTTTACCTCCTCGATCCGAGTTGCTTCTACGCGGTCAGCTTTGGTCAGCGCGACGGTTAACGTCGGCTGCCCGGTAAGCTGGAGGATCGCCAGATGTTCGCGCGTCTGCGCCATCACCCCATCATCGCAGGCCACCACCAGCAGCGCGTGATCGATACCGCCGACACCGGCCAGCATGTTGGACAAAAACTTTTCGTGACCGGGTACGTCGATAAACCCCAGTACCCGCCCGTCAGGCTGCGGCCAGTAGGCGTAGCCCAGATCGATTGTCATCCCGCGCGCTTTCTCTTCCGGCAGGCGATCGGCGTTGATGCCGGTTATCGCCTGCAGCAACGTGGTTTTGCCGTGATCAACGTGTCCGGCGGTGGCAATAATCATCTCAGTAACATCTCCATAAACCGGGTTTCATCCTCAAGACAGCGCAGGTCCAGCCACAGGCGGCCATCATAGATCCTGCCAATAACCGGCACGGACAGCAGACGCCAGCGTGCCGCCAGGGCCTCCAGCTGGCTGCCGCGACCATCGCGCGGAGTCAACGTCAACGCCGCGCTGGGCAAGCGGTCCACCGGCAGCGAGCCGCTGCCGATCTGCGACAGGCATGGCTCAACCCGCAGGTCAAAATCAGCATAATGCGCGACCAGAGCCGTTCGTATACGTTCGGCCTGCTGACGAATATCATCCGCCTGACGAGTCAGCAGGCGTAGAGTCGGCAGCTCTGCGGCCAACTTTTCCGGGTGCAGATAGAGGCGCAGCGTGGCTTCCAGGGCCGCGAGGGTCATTTTATCCGCCCGCAGGGCGCGCTTGAGCGGATGGCTCTGCAAACGGGCGATTAGCGATTTTTTGCCGACGATGATTCCCGCCTGCGGGCCCCCCAGCAGTTTATCGCCTGAGAAGCTCACCAGGCTGACGCCTGCGGCAATCATCTCCTGCGGCATCGGTTCTTTCGGCAGGCCGAACTGGCTTAAATCTACCAGCGAACCGCTACCGAGATCGGCCACCACCGGGATATTCAACTCGCGCCCCAGCTCGGCCAGCTCCGCTTCATCGACCGCTTTCGTGAAGCCCTCAATGCTGTAGTTGCTGGTATGCACCTTCATCAGCAGGCCGGTATTGTCGTTCACCGCCTGACGATAATCTTTCGCGTGGGTGCGGTTAGTGGTACCGACTTCATGCAGAACGCAGCCCGCCTGGCGCATCACGTCAGGAATACGAAACGCGCCGCCGATCTCCACCAGCTCACCGCGCGACACCACCACCTCGCTGCCGCCGGCGATCGCCGCCAGCATCAGCAGTACCGCCGCCGCGTTGTTATTGACGATACAGGCGTCTTCCGCACCGGTGATACGGCACAGGAGGTCGGCGAGCGCTCGGTCGCGGTGGCCGCGTCCGGCATCATCAAGATCGTATTCCAGCGTCACCGGCGCGCGCATCGCCCGGGCAACCGCCTCAACCGCCGCTTCCGCCTGAATCGCCCGGCCAAGATTGGTGTGCAACACGGTACCGGTCAGGTTAAAAACCGGACGCAGCGCGCTCTGCTGCGTCAGCGCCAGCCGCCTCGTCGTTTCCTGCAGCCAGTCATCGCACCAGCCCGGCAGCGCCTGGTTCTGACGGATATTTTCCCGCGCCTCGTCCAGCATCTGGCGCAGCAGCGCCACCGTCTGGGAGTGACCATATTGCATCAGCAACGGCGAGAATGCGGGATCGCGGAGTAAACGGTCGATGGCCGGAAGCCGGGTATAAAGCGCACGAATCTCGGTAGTCATGAATGAGCCTATTTTCCCCCCTCCCGACGGGAGAGGGAGTCAACAAATGAGCAGCAATTGTAATCCCTTCACGAGAAAACTGTTACCTGCCTGGGTCAACTCACCGGCGGTTCGGTGCGCGCAAAGCTGGCGCGCTGAAAGAGGGAATCCACCAGACGGACCAGCTTCGGTCGGGTGGCGCACCAGCCTGGCGCGACGCGGCGGAAATTGAGATAAGCGATGGCGCAGGCTGCGGAGATGGTCGCCAGATTAACCTCATCAGGGCGCAACGTTCCGTCACTCGCATAGCCTTCCAGCGCATCGAGACCGCGCGCGACCTTTTCGCGCTGGCGCAGTAGTTCGCTTTCCGACTGCTGCGCCGCTGGCCGCGCTTTCTCCCGTACCAGAGTTTGCGCGGCCTCCATCACCCCATCAGCCAGCGCCTCAATTTGACGCAGTTTCAGCGCGGCTTTCGGTTCCGCAGGCAGCATAGCCGGGGCGATGTCGAGCAGCTCCAGGTATTGAGCAATAATGGGAGAATCGTACCAGCAGTCGCCGTCATCGGTGACCAGCGCGGGCACTTTTCCCAGCGGATTATACTGCGCCACGCCGTTAGTCTCGTGGTAAGGGAATTCGTTGACGAACTCAAAGGGGATCGCTTTTTCCAGCAGTATGACGGAAATTTTGCGCACAAAGGGACTGGTGTAGCTGCCGATCAGTTTCATTGCCTGCTCCTTTCGCCAACAAAGTAGTAAGTATGGCGCAGGCGCAGGCAAATAGCAGAGAGAGAAATCACCTCATGCCAGACTGACCCCGCTAATGGTCCAGATAGAGA
>PVLC010050039.1:0-10243 GCA_004027655.1 Graphiurus murinus | reverse complement strand
TTTGATTCATAATAGCAATAAATGCAAATGAAACAAATTGGATGTCTACGATTGAGTTATTGCTATTTGCATAGTGAAAAACTAAATACCAAAGTCATAATAGATATATGAAACACCAATGATAAAAAAGCCAAACACAATGAATTAAGCCCTACTCTTGCCAATGGGCACTGTGTTAGGATACCAGTCATGCTTTAGAACTGGGTAGTGGCCACACAAATGTGTGTGTGTGTGTGTGTGTGTGTGTGTGCCTATGTTACTGAAGACTGAACCCAGGGGAACTCTACCACTAACCCACATCCCCTGTTCTTTTAAAAATTATTTCTTATTTCAAAATACGGTCTTACTAAGTTGCCCAGACTGGCTTCAAATTTGCGATCCTCTTGTTATAGCCTCCCAAGTACTGGGATGACAGGTATGCACCATCATGCTGGGCTCACACATATCTACTTATATTGAGAAAAATGATCACACTCTTTCTTTCAGTTCACTTCTTGTATGTATGCTTTACTTAATTTAAGATTGGTTTTAAAAATGTAGATAAATAAGGTGAAACAATAGAGATTTTGAGACTGTATCACCAAAAATACGGATTCAATATTCAGAAAAATGGAACATCAGCAATAAATGGAAATTAATTCAATATTGCATTTGTTAAATTCATATAATACCCTATAACACCATCATTTGCATAATGCTACCTTTCTAGAAGCAAAATATTCAATTCCTAAATTCATTTACATTTTGTGTTTTAAAAAGTTACAAAAAAACCTATTTCGTCAGTTTCTTAACCAGGTTTTATCCAAATTTCTCACTACACTGAAGGTCAAAATAAAATTAATTTTAGGAAAGTGTCATGTACTTATGTATTGTTTAATAAAATTTATGAAGAGTATTTGATTGTATTATGCATTTAGTACTGCTATATGGAGAGATATATACTGAGATTATTTTCACAGTTGAAATGAGAAAAAAAGGATATTTATTTGTTGAGCAAGTGAGTGAAGAATCTGTTATTTAAATATTAGTCTTTTCTAAGTACTACACATTCCTTGTTTCACTACACAATTTCTTTTATTTCATTGTGCACTGTGCATTTGACATTTTTATTTATTTTGGTATCATAAGATTCAAGACTTTGGTTCATTATTATATTGAATAACACTTTTTTATGGTACCAGGGATTGAACCCAGAGATATTCTCCCTCCAACTTGCACCCCATGACCTTTTTTAATATTTATTTTGAAACAGGTTCTCACTAGCTTGCTAAGAGTCTCACTAAATTGCTGAGGATAGTCTTCAACCTGTGATTATCCTATCTCAGACTTCCCAAGTACTAGGGTTACAGTCATGCCCACTGCATCCAGCTTGAATGACACATAATTATATAATCTATAGTAAGTTATAGACATGAAGATAACCATCTCTATTTTATATTTCAAGTTCTATAGGGACTGCATTTTTGTAATGCTTATAATTCTAATTAACAAGAGAATTCAATAATACTGTAGTACATGGGCACCTTCCCTCCTGCAGAGATGTTCTCCTCTAATCTCTGAAATATGGAAATATGTAGTCTACCCTGTAAAAGTTACTTTGCAGGTGGGATTAAATTTAGGATTTTGAAATTATATTATTCTCACCTTGTGTGAGTGGGTCCAATGTAATCAGGGTTCCCATAAAAGGAAGGCAGAAGAATCAGAGTCAGGGGTGGCATGGGAACAGAGGAGGGCAGAGTGATTTGAGGAAGGGACTAAGAGCCAAGCAATGCAGGTGGCCTTGAAAAGTTAGAAAGAGCAAATAAATGGATTCTATACCTAAAGACCCAGAAGGCATTCATTTGTCCTAGCTCCTTACCTCTAGAAATTTAAGAAAATAACCATATATTAACTTAAGCCACTTGTTTTTTTTGGTTATTTGTTATGCAGCAGTAAGAAATGAATGCATTTGGTGATATATTTCTTGGGCTCTTTGAATTTCTAGAAACCATGAAATTTGTACTCCTAATGGCATAGCAGTATCAAAATCATGTCTTCTCTCTTAAACAATGTTACAGTAACAGACACAAATCCTATTTTACATTAGCTTAAAGGGGTGCTTTCATTTGAAATTATGAGACAATGTAGGACTATCAACAGGCATTGTTATGAGGGTGAATATGGCCATATGTAGTCCACCACTAATTAAACAGGAATGATTTCCATCTCAACGTCTCCACAGTTACCATTTACTTCTACTTGCACCCTAATGGGTCTTCTGGAACTTTCTTTTATTATCCATGCTAATGTTTATTCTGGTGATAGTGCTATTTTAAAATTATAAACTTGATTATACTTACTCTCTGTTTTTTTTTTTAAATGGAGATTATACCCAAGGGCATTCTACCTCTGAGCTACACCCCAACTCTATTTAATTTTGAAATAGTGTCTTGCTAAATTGCTAAGAGTCTTGTAAAGTTGCTGAGGCTGGCTTTGAACCTGCAGTCTTTCTGTTTCACCACCCTTCCCAAGAACAGGAATTACAGGTATGTAGCACCACCCCTCGCTATGCTTCATTTCTATTTTAAACTCTGAGAAATATTCCTCTTTTGTGCAGATAAATAATACCATTATTAGCAAAATTATTTGCATGTCCTTTGTGACTTCATAAGTCCTGGTCTGTTCCTTTCTCACTGGTCCAATTTCAAACCTCTTATCTCTCACCCAACTGGTGTTTTTTTCCTCCATGAGGTTTTGCACATGCTATTTTATCTGCCTAGACTGGCCTGGTCTACTGCCTGCAGTCTTAACCACAGTGTACCAACTAGTTAACTCTGAGTCATCTTTCTAAACTCAACTCAAAGTCCATTTCCTTGGGAAGATTTTTCTTTTAAACTTAATGCTAGTTTAGGCCAGTCTTTCCTTTTAAATATTTTAAAACACCTTGAGCTATCTTTCATAGGATGTAGCAAAATATAATTAATAAATTAATTGTGGAATTCGTTGGCATAATTTCACCTTCCTTGCAAGAATATAATCTCTGTGAGCTAAGTTCCTTTGTCCTGTATCCTGCTCTGTCTCCTCAATACTTAAAATAAAGTCTTATACATGAAAACATTCCATTTATAGTTAGTTTAATGAATAAATTAATTAAAATATTTTGAGACAGATAAGCCTAAAGTTAGACTCCAATTCTACCAATCTGTAACTTTATCACTACTCACATTAACTGTCTTGTTTGTAAGCCTTATTTTTCATTATTACTAAAATTGGAACACTGGCATGTTGCTCAGTAAGGTTTGGGATATGTGGGGCATACCGGTCTGGCACACAGTAGTTACTTGATAAACTTTTGTGTTTATCATAACAAATTTTCATCCTTAGTTATCTTAGTCAACAGGTGTCCCACATTTTGTTTATTGAGTCATGGCCAGTGATTCCCTAGATGCTCATTTGAAACAGAATTCTTCACAATGCCCCCACTGAAATGTGAGAAATTCCCTATTTAGATTTTCACTGTTGAAGAATTTGAGGTGATACCTAAGCAATTTTTAAAATTTTCATCTGACCTAAGTTGATTATATGAAAGAAAGGAGTCTGATAATCCTCTCATTATTAGTTTTCCTAGATTACAAAGTACCCGCTTTTGAAACTGATTAGTAGTTCAATTGCCAGCTCATAGCTAACTTCTCTGCAGTGGTTTAGATATGGGGTGAATGTGTTTTCAAAAGATTCATATGTTGGAAGGTTGGTCCCAATGTGGCAATGTGGGAGGCGATGAAACTTTGAAGAGGTGTGGCCTAGGAAGAGGTCCTTAGGTCATTAGGGTCAATGCCCTCATGTAAGATTCAGTTTTTGTGAAAGTGAACTTGCCTCTGAATGGCTCTCTGGTTCCCTGTGTGATGATGATACTCTTCCTCTCAAGTATGCTCCTAGCAGTGAGATCAGCCATGAAGTGATGCAGCCCAGGGGATTCTTCATAAAAGCTTCTCCAATTACTATTTGAGCCTTAAGCCTGCAGCCTCCAAAACTGTGAGTTAAATAAACCTTTTTCTTTAATAAGTTAGCCTGCCTCAGGTATATTGTTATACTAAGGAAGAATGGACTAATATACTTGTAAATAAATACTAGTGTTTACCTTTCTTTGAAAGAATTGGAAACCTTTTATTGCAATATGTCCAAAAGAATAATGTCAGGCAATGCAGCTCAAGCAAGCTGAACCACTAGCGAAGTTCTGCATAGACTGAGTGCACAAATCAATAATGTAGGTAACACAATTACTGCTTAGCAAATTGTATCCAAGTTTCCCTGAGATGACATAACCTAGATTTCATTGTTGTGATAGAAACAATATTATGAAAGAATAGGACCCAAGTGTCTGGAGATCCAGGGCCATGGTCAGAGAAATGTAGTAGTGTGCAGGGATGAAAATATTTTTCTCATGATTCAACTCTCATATAGTAATTTGTGTCTAGTTTTTTATCTCAAAGGCATTGGCTTGCATCATGTCTTGCTTTGCATCTCTGTGGAGATATACCAAGAACTAAAGTCCCTTTGAAGTTAATGCGAGCTCTGAACTATAGGATTTGCCTAGTAAAACAAGAAGCAGGCTTTTTTGTTTATCCTGGTGTTTATGTAATCACTGGGGAAATAGCTGTTACTCAGCAAGAAGGTTCTTATAGTGGTGGTGATATATGCAATTTTATGTCTGCTTTAGTTTTTCGTTTTCTTCTTTTTATTATTCATTTACTCAGTATTAGCAACATAGTCTTAGAAATCAAATGCCTATCTTAATTGAAAGAGCATTATACAAATAGCCAGGATACTTGCATTCTACTCTCAGTTCTAGTACCTATTAGCTGTATATCTTTGGGGAAATCACCTCACTTTTCTGGGCTCCAAGTAAACTCTATTAAATAAGCTCTAAAGTCCTTTCCAGAGAAAAATTTTTATGATTCAAGATATTAATTGAAGAGTAACTTCTTTACAGAAGAAGAAAACTATTAAGAAAAAATTCATACATACTAAAAGCTAAAAATGGTGTTCAGAGAGTCCATAAACCATGCACATTTACCTACAAAATTGTCTGTGTCTATTTTATGCATTCATGGGTGAGGGTACTCGAGAATTAATCAGATTCATGAATTGTCTGTCACCCCAAAATTGCAGGAAGAATATTAGAGCACAAATTGGGTCAAGAGTGAGTAATTGAAAAGAAGGTTAACATTATCTTGCAATTTTAAAAAAATTTCTTAGATAAAAATATATTTTTTTCAAATTTTAATAATGATATACTTCTAATATCACACATGTATACACTACACACACACACACACACACACACACACACACACACACCTGGGATAATTTTTCCTGTGCTTGACCAATCCTATAAATTCATTTTTATTCAAACCGTTTATAAAACAAATTCAAGCCAGTGTTAGGAAATACTACTTTGGAGGCAACTCGGTATTCAAGGAAATTTAGAAATATGTAAAATCCAATCAGGTTCTACAAATGATCTCATGTCAGTTTGAAGAGATAGTGTAGCTATTCTCAAAAAGAATAATTTTGAGTATAATTTTATATAACTGAAGGATCCTGACAATTTCTGTAGATTTATTTCTTTCATATTCTTCCAAAATTGAATTCTACCAAATACCATACATATTCTTGAAGAAAATGCGACTTGCCACAGCAAAATCTTTTTTGTTTACCCTGTCATTTGAGAGGGAATATCTGACTGCTGACATGCCTGTGCAAGTTAATTTCCTTTTCATGTTTCCTAGATACTCTTATCTGAGATAAGATCCAGCTATGTGAATAGTTTCTGGGCCATACAATTATTTTGAAGGTGTTAGGCACACTTCAAATAAAATTTTTGCAAATGAAGTGACACTAGGATGGTGTAAAATCCTATCTTTCTAGGCTTGTTGTTTTAATCTATATTTCACTTGGGTGATAAGTAGTGAGATCTTGTACTTTCGATAAACATTGCCTTGTGGTTTTATTTTTAAAACTGCATCTTTAAATCAAGAAGAACAGATGGAAGCTTCATTGCTTAAACAAATAGTGATTCAGGGCAACACCCATCATTGTAATCTTTATAAAGAACTCATGAATTTTCCAGAAAAATCTCAGTCTTCTTCTTCACATTCACACATTTGGTTATAAAATGTTTTTTTGTTTTATATTTGCTCCTACCACTCCTCATTTTCTCTAATGAAAAAGCAAAACTTTCATCATCTCTTAGCTTCAGATAATTATTCTAACTGAGTTCTTAAGGGATAGATTCTAATGGTTGATAATGGTTGGATTTTTTGTCTCATTTCCTAACCAGTTTTACTAATTAGGAGCCAGGTTTCTAACTCCCAGAAGGCCATGATTATTCTCATGAAACAATGCCTGTGAGAGATGGGGACTTGAGTGCCAAATGTTTTGGACCAGAGACTGCACACTCTTTTTCAAGGACATTTTTCATCTTTCAGACGTGAGTGTAAATAAGCCCACACCGCCTCTGCGGAGCAGAAGTGGAACCCCACCATTATTACTGATACACAGTGAAGTAAATCCTCTCCCGCCCCTCTACTCAGTGTCTTGGCTGAATCGGGTTTAAAGCAGGCTCGTTTCTTGAGGATGAGAAGACAATTACAATCTTTCCTTAGCTGGCTCCATTTAAAATTTATACTTTGCAGATATTTTTCCTTTGGCTGATAATGAAGGTTGCTGGCACGTTTCCCAGCCTGGGCAGTATCTATAAATAAATGAAGTTATATTCTACTGTAGCCAGAGAGAACACAACATAGAGCCTGAAGCAAGTTGAGGTGGCTAATGGGAGGGTTCCATGCTGCTGGGGAAATGTAGCAGTTAGTGGCATGGTACGTGGCTATGGGTGCTAAAACGCCCCAAAGTAAGGTGTGTGCAATATACTTTCATAGATGAAGTATAGGAAAATGTCTCTTTATCCTTTTCCAATACTCATTTAATTAGCTGTTGGATTCATGATATAAAGTATCATAACTTTGGTGAAGTGATAAATACAATGATTTTAATAACACTTAATCCCCATTTTCCGGATATGTGCTTATTGTTGAGAGTAGAACAGGAGAGCAAGGGTCCTAAAACCATTGAAATTATAGCTTTACAATTTTGTTCATTCATTCGTTCATTCATTCATTCATTCACTGGCATGAAGAGAGAAGGGCTAGAAGACAGGCACTACACAAGCATCCTGCATGTTTCAAGAGATAAAGGACAGGAACTCCTTCTAGGCCACTCCTGTCTTCTGTACCTGTTTTCCTCCCCAGTTTGCTTGGTTGGATTTCGCTAAGCCCTCAGGTCTCAGGGTAAATACTACTTTCTCAGCAAAGCCTTTGCTTGCATTTGATAACCCTTCTATAGTAGGCTTCATGTAGTCTGCCCCTTTCTTACATGGCAGCCAAGAGATTGGTATTGATACCACTATTTAATGTATTTTTTGTATCCCCCCCCACCAGAATATAAACAACATAGGAGCAGTAACTTTATCTCTATCAATTAGTAAAGATGTTTAAAGAGCTACCATGTCACATGCTGTCATTATATATATTTAAAATGTTTTTTGTTGACCCCACGAGTTCTTCTAGGAAAGGACCACAATATTTCCTATTTTGCAAATGGAGAAACTAAAATAAAGAGAATTTAAGTAACTTCTATAAGGTGATGTAGCTAAGGGGCCAAGCCTTGATTCAAATCCAGGCATTGTGGCTTCACACTCTGTGCTCTTTACTCCTGTGTCACTGCCTTTGTGGATAACTCTTTATTAAATAAACACATGAATTAATGAGATAAACAGACCAATATCAGAGTGACCAATCTGTCTCAGCAGTCATGTGTGCCTTTTGGAGACATAGGAAGTGGAGTGAGACCTGAAGGATGAATAGTAGAGGTAAAAATTAGCCCTAAATGATCGGGGTATGATACTGGGCAAGAAAGTTGTAAGTGTAGGAAGGTATATTTCAGTAGGTAAACCTCTTGGATGCAAATCTGGAGATGGAAAAGTACACATTCTTCTAGAAATGAGTGGAAGTTCATTTCTTCTGCCATATGTGCAGAATGTGAGAGGTAGCTCGGAAAAATGGAAGGCTGCAGATGCAGGCAGGGCCTAAATCATGGAAGTATTTGAAATATTTCTAAAGGAGAGGTGTGGGATTTGCCTGAAAGGCTTGAAAGACAGGAGCGATACAATCAGATTTGCATTTTGAGAATAGTGCTATCTATTAGATTGAAAAGCATTTTAAGGGAATAAGACCAGAATCGGGAAAGGGAAGCTTTTGCAGTGTTTGAGATGAATGATTTGGTACCCTGGACTACAGTGGTAGCAGTGGGGATAGATCATACAGAGGACAAGGTTTGATGATTGGACACAGAAGCCTAAGGAAGGAGGAAAATCTAAGATTTGCTGTTGTTGAACAAGGAAGATGGGGCAGGAGTGGGGAAGCAAAGGTCAGTATGGAGTTAGAGTACTTCTTCCATTGTGTGCCAAAGCAAGAGGGCTAATCGAACATAGGCTGAAACATCTGAAACCGCGAGACAACACAAATATTTCCTCTTTATAAGTTGATTATCTCAGGTATTTTTTTACAATAATAGAAAGCTGACTATTACAATTTGTTTTGCTTTTTTTTTTTTACATGTATTTATTTTTCTGGATAGGAAAAAATATAGAGATCAGAATTAACATATTGTATGATGAAAGTGCAGAAGTTGGTACAGTAACAGAAAGGAAAACATTTCTTCTGATTACAAGGTTTGAGAGATACAAGAATAGACTCTAGAAGAGGTTTTCCTAAGGTAAAAAAGTAAAGATACTTTTGATTAGGGTTTTCAAGATAATAATATCTTCAAGTCAGCTATTGAATATGGAGCTCAAAATAAACCATACAAAAATACAAATATGCATTCATCCCATGTTCTATCCACTTATAAGGATTCATTGAGATATTTGATCATAAAGATATATTGAATTTTCTTCCCAAGAAGTGGGAGGATAAAGACAAAGTACTACATTAATAAGAAAATTTCCCATTCATTAATAAGGTTTCTGTGTATACACATTCATACACATATACAGACACAACACACACTGTTTTTTGTAATTCATTCTAAGGATTTTCTTTATTCTATCCCAAACTCCAGAGTTACATCAGTAGCTAAAGTGAAATTATTAGGGACAGTGTGACTGCAATTCATGTTTCTGGTTTAGCAAAAGTGTTCATCATTCTAAAATGCCTGACCTTAATAATGAATAGTGACTGAATATTTTTTCCTTAAAAATCTCTCTTCCATTCACTGGACACATATAGCTTCATCCTTCTGTGCCCATTTTGGAGTGTCCAGGAAAAGTCACATAGAAATTCATGCCAACTTGGAAAATGTCAAGTACATTTAATATTCTTTGATATCTGATAGGCAGATATTTATGTAATTTCTTTTCATTTTATCTCCTTAGATGTGAGGACTTTTCTTCACAATAATGTGTAGACATTCATTAAATAGACTGCCTTGGTGACTTTGAGATAAGAGCATATTTTTTGTTCTGAATTCCATGTTCTTTTGAGTCACGGGATGTTTCTTTCATGTTATTTCTGCATATGATTCTGAATTTGTTCTGTAACCACCCCAACTTCAGTTTCCCTCTGTCTGCTTTCCTCTTCTTGAGCAGCTGACAATCTAGCCATGTAAGACAAAAATGCAACTAAATACCATAGAATAGAACTGGCTGGTTAGTGACTTTTTTTTTTTTTTTTTAGTCATCAATGTCATGGAGAAAGACTCATTTGACTTTATGGAGGCTGTGGGGATGTCTAGGTACCATGGGTTTCATTTGATCTGGTCTCTGAGGAATCAGAGGTGTATTGGGAAAGACAGTTCAAGTAGGAGTTTAAAAAAATGGTACAAATTGTGAGGCAGGAAAACAAGGAATTTGGTGTGTTTAAACTTTAGAACACAGATCACAGGGTGAGGGGAAGAGAATAGCAGCAGGAAATGATGGTGCTGGTGAGGGAGGGGAAGTTCAAGCTCCAAAAGCAATGGGATGAAATGATACAGAGTTTGGAGCAAGCTAAGAATCTTTCTCAGATGTGATGAAAGAAAGTCCCCATGTTAAAATGTATGTTATAGAAGAGTAGTTAGCCGAAATCCGATTGCAAGTATTTATGTGAGAAGCTCCCACACTTCAGAACATCTAAAAGTTCCTTGGTAAACCCATTAAAGCAAAGCTACT
>PVLC010050038.1:0-10210 GCA_004027655.1 Graphiurus murinus | reverse complement strand
TAGACATTCGCCCTGGTGCACGCACTCGTGTGCACTCACGCGTGTGCACGCAGTCACACGCTCAGACCCTCCTCCCCACGTGCGAAACACACAGACACAACACTCACATCCAGTGGGGAACCAGGAGCCCGGAACCAGCTTGCTGCTGCCCCCTCCTGGGATGTCGGGGAAGTGCAGCCATGCTCCGGCCAGGAACCCCTCTGACACTAACCTCGGCTAGCCTACCCACCTTGGCAGATACTGGGGCAATTCCCGCCTACTGTCCCCGCCCCGACAGGGTCTCCCCACCATCCCGCGCCTCCTGACCCTCCCCTGGTGTTTAGCCTAGGGCCCAGACCTCTAGATGGTCTAGCCAGGGTGGAGAAGGCAGGGGAAAAGGAGAAGTGGAAAACTATGACTCAGGCAGGTACAATTGCTCACCTGTTTACCTGTCCGAACCTGTTTTGGGGCCAGGGTCACAGCCTGGCGGTTTGTTCATACACCCATAGGGTTGGAATAAGACAGGAAAGGCCTTGACTGCCAGGAGGAAGCCCCGAGTTTTATCCTGCAGCTCAGAAGGAGCTGCTGAGAGTTTTGGAGCAAGAGAGGGACAGGATCAGAACTGTGCATGGAAAGGTTAGCCAGACCATGCACACCCATTCATTCATTCATTCATTCATTCATTCATTCATTCGTCTAACAACGAGAGCTCTAAACCCTTTGCCAGGCTCTGGGAGCACGGCAGTGACCAGACTTTACTCCGTCTTGGCCTTCGTGGAGAGAAGCGGCTAGGAGGGATTTGGATTTGGATGGTCGCCGCCCCCGCCTAGGCGAGGTGAGTCAGGGTGACATGCAGCTTCTTCCCAGACAAGCCCCGGCCGGCACAGCAGAGGTGACAGCCACTCAGCCACGGGCAGACCCGGGGCAGGGGCGCCGGCGGTCCTCGGCCAGGACCTCAGCTGCATCTGTTGATTCTTTTTTTTTTTCCTGGGCCCAATTAAATAGATGCAAATAGCATGCAAATGTATGCAAGAGGTCCTAACTCCGGGTATGTTAAATAAACGTATTATGGTCTGCCTGCTGCAATTATAGTCAAACTCAGCATTTAGAATGTGACCGACATGAAATACTGAACTGATTTTAGTATCAAGCGGCATAATCACGTCGGAGACAAGATGAGGCAGAGGCCCAGGGGCCTCGACACCGAGCACGGGGGACACGCAGGCAGCAGGTGTTCAGAGAAGAGTCCCTGGGTTCCAGAGGTGAGGGAAAGGAAGGGGCGGATTTGGTTTTCAGCCAGAGATGGAGCTTCAGTCCTTCCTCGGAAGGCTCGTGGATGAACAGTTAGGTGTTCTGGGTGCCGGTCCCCATCTGGGCCTCTGGTGACTGTCCAATCGAGATAGTCACCTCTCCAGTCTGTTATCTTATCTATACGATGCGTCCAATGGCAGGGAGGGAGGCCTGGAGCCAGGAGAGTCTCGGGTTGGGCTCCCCAGGGGTTGACCTGGAGACCAGGGTTCTTGTGAAAGCGATTTAATGCAAAACATTGCAGGAAACGTTGGCGGTGGACAGAGAAGCAGGACAGGGAACGGAGGGAAGCGAGGCCAGGGCGGGACCCCTGAGCCGGTTTGGATCAATCCTGCAAGGGAGACGGTGCAGGTTGTGCCTTCAAATCATCCCATTTGCAGCTGGGCACGGTGGCACCCCTGGGAAGGATGAGAGGAGAGAGGGGTATATTTAGATGAGGGGGGGCACAGGTGTCTAAAAGGCACAGAAGGAGCTGGGAGTGGTGGTGCACCCTTGTAAATCCAGCATTTGGGAGGCTGAGACAGGAGTAACCGGGTTCGCAGCCAGCTTCATCTATTTAGTGAGGCACTCCACAACTTAGTGAGACCCTGTTTCAAAATAAAGAATAGAGAATAGGGCTGGGGATGTTGCTTAGAGGTAGAATGCCCCTGGGTTCAATCCCCAGTACTACAAAATAAATAAATACATACATACATACATACATACATACATACATACATACATAAAATAACTAAGAAAGGGCTGGGTGCAGCTCGGAGGTAGAATGCTCCTGGGTTCCATCCCCAGTACTACCAAAAAAAAGAAAGTAGCTTCCCTCTGGAGATACACATTTCCAGGCACTTCCAGCCCCTCAGGCATGCAGGTAAAGCCGGATCCAGCAGGCCGAGAGCCCGCCTCCGGCTGCTGGGAGTGAGAGCGCACTGGGAGCGGCTGTGCACCAAGGACCCCACCGGTCCTCCGCTGGAGGGCCCTGGGCTGGCCCGCTCGCACTCTCTGCTGGACCCGTCTGCTGGATCCAGAGGGTCATCAACTCCCGGAGGAGTGGCGCCTTGAAGTAAAGCGCTGTGCCACAGTTGGGGGCGCCGTCCACATCCTAGGGCCCCGATCCTCTCACTTCTCTGGTTGTGTTTTTCTCCTGGGCAAATGTGCAACAGCAGGCGTGGAGGGTCACGGTGGCAGGGCGGGCAGGCGACCCTGGGAAGTGCTGACTGTTCCTGGAGCGGGACCTCGGGGAAGCGGCCCCTCCTCCACTGCCAGGCGTGTCAACTGCTATAACCTTTAGGGAGGACCATGTGGGCAGTTTCTACTAAAACTACAAATACACAAGTCCTTCAACCCAGAACTGATCTGTACACACTCCCACACGAGAGATAATGTGTCCCCGAGTTTATCCATTGCTGTGCTGTTTGTAACAGCAAAGAAATCAAAACAACTCAGTGGTTAGATAAATTATGTATGCTCATAAAATGGGGTATTCTGCAACAATAACAACATAAAAGGAGAACGAGGAAGTGCTATCTGCCTGTTATTCGATCTCCGACATCTATATCCAAGTTTTAAAAAAAGCAAGTTAACGAGGTGTATATGGCGTTTATTTAACAAATTCTTACATAGCCAGATATTGGCGTCGGTGCTTAACAAATACGAGTTCATTGAACCGTCTTCTTCACAGTCCTGAGCGAAGAGTTATCATCATGTCTATTTCACAGATAAGAAAACTGAGACACGGCGGTTAAACTCAAGGAGCTAGTAAACGGCAGAGCCAGGAGGAGAAGGCACCGCTCCTCACCGACCCGAACTCGCTCCTGTCCAGTGATTGCCCTGAGCGGGCGCCTGACCCAGCGTCTGCTGCGGAGCTTGTGGGAAAGAGATGGCCAGGGAGGCTGCTTCTCCTGCCCCAGGAGCCGCGCTAAGGCTGCCCAGGCGTAGCCGGCAGGGCCAAGCTGGAATGCAGAGGCCTGCACGCTGCCCATGGCGGGGTGGGAAGACAGCGGTAACCCGGGTCCCGTAAAGTCGTCCAGCCTCTTGCTTTATGAGATCACAAACATCGTTACTTTGTAAGGCAGTAGGACTCTAGCTGGGCTGGACTTTCACAGCGCCTGTTCAAACATGGACGGCTAAACCCCACGCGCAGGTCCTGCCTGGGTAGGCGGAGCCTAGAGTTCGCATTGCGAAGTTCCTGGGTGATGCTGGTGATCCTTGGGCCAGGGAGCACACTTTGAGAACCCCCAGGTTAAAAGGCCTTTTGTTTTTGTTTGGTTCTGGGGATTGAACTCAGGGGAGTTCTACCTCCTACACCTCCAGCTTGATATAGTTCTACCAAGCTATACCCCCAGACCTATGTATGTATGTATGTATGTATGTATCTATTTACTTTGTGGTACTGGGGATTGAACCCAGAGGCATTCTACTTTCAAGCTACACCCCCAGCCCAGTTTTATTTCTTATTTGGAAACAGGGTCTCACTAGGTTGATGAGAGTCTCACTGCTGAGGCTGTCCTCCAACCTAAGATCCTCCTATCTCAGCCTCCCAAGTACTGGGATTACAAGTGTGTGCCAACATGCCCAGCTCTTTTTATTTTTTTGTTTTGAAACAGAGTCTTGCTAAGTTGCTGAGCTATCACTGAGTTTCTGAGGCTGGCCTCAAACCTGGGATCCTCCTGTCTCAGTCTCCCAAGTACTGGGATTACAGGCGTGCACCACCACACCCAGCTGCGTTTTGAGTTAGGGTCTTTGTGTGCCAAAGCCAAAAGCCCCCTGAGGCTTCCTGTGACCTTGTGCTGTGTGACCTTCCCTCTGAGCACCAGGACAGGGTTCCAGAGCCCAGGATTCTCCAGCCATCCCTCCTTGAACCCCAGAGCAATTTGTTTTTTCCGGGCAGCATCTGTCTCCCCATCAATCATGGGCGGAGGTCGGATGAGACCACAGCCACCTGTCCTCTTGCGCTGACCCCCCACACCCCAGGGTGTCTGACCTTGGGGATCGTTCTGACCTTGGGGATAGGGCAGCCTCCAGCCAGTCCCTTTCTCACCCCTCCATTCCATCCCTCAGGCCCTGTGGAGGTTTACGCTCCTACAGCGCCGTGCACTGGGAGCTGAAGTCTGGCTCCACCGTCATTTTTAACATGTTAAAGTTCCAGGCAGAAAGCTCATTTGGAGCCTGAGTTTGTGCTGGGAGAGGAGCAGCCAGAGCCAGGCCTCTGCTGGCAGGGGTTCATCTGGCCGGGCTGGAGCTGGGTGCACCGCAAGCCAGCGTCTGAGGCTTGCAATCCCCAGGGCTCCTCCGTGGGAAGGTGCGGGGTAAACACAGATGTCGGCACGATTTCTCCCGCTGCGTTCAATCAGTCACTGGATACTGGCTTTCGCCTCCCAAGTGCCATTCAAATCCGCCAGGTTTTCCTGGTCTCTTTGCCCTGGATTCCTGGAAGAGGCTCTGACTGGTCTCTCCACCACCAGTCTTGCCCCCTATTTTGTCCTGGCCCACCATTAACCCTTGCCATGACCTTTGGGTAAAGTCTAAGTTCCCGAGCACAGAAGACCCCCAAGGCCCTTCGCAGCCTGGCTTCTGCCATCTTCTCTGGCATCCCTGTGCCTGCTACATTCCAGCTGGACCAAAATGCCACCGTTCCTGGGACACTCCAGGCTTCTGCCATCTCTGCGCCTTTGCGTGGGCTGTGTCTCTGCCTGCATCCCACTGCTTTGCGCCCTCCCTCCTTTGCTCCCTCCCTCGCTCCCTCAGTGCAGCCCTCATTCCAGGCAGGACCAGATCTGTAATTGTCGGCCCCCGTGCAAAATGAAACCGTGGACCGCTCATTCAAAAGGTATCAAGTGTTCTAAGACGGCAATAGCAAAGCATCGAAGCAAACCCGGGGCCTCCTAAGGAGGGGCCCTGTGTGACCGCACAGGCCGTGTGTCCAGGAAAGCCACCCTGCTCCCGGCTGTTACCTGGCGTCTGCGCTCGCCCCAGCCCTCTGTGTGTCTCTGTCTTAGTTCAGGTCATCTGCAGCGCACTGTCTGTTTTCTCCTCTGGCTAGACAATGAGCACCAGGAACAAGACTCCCGCCGGCCATGTTCCGGGGACGCCCCGTTTGCCTCGCACAGAGCCTGGTGAATTAGGCACTCCATAAATGTTTGCTGAGTTGTTGTTCAGTGCACAAACAACCTGTTCAACAACTATCTTTCCAGACTCTGACATGCCAGTCAGGCTTCTAGGAATTGGGCTGCATCCATGAACCAAAGACCCTTGCTGCTGTAGGGCTTAGATTCGAGTGGGGGAGACACAGTGAAGGTCTTGGGTGGGTTCTGGCAGAAGCAGACCCCAAGGCTAGGGTCTGAGTGCAAGAAGATTGCTTGGGAGAGACGAGAATCACTGGGGGGGGGGACTGAGATCAAGAAGAGAAAAGAAGTCATAGAAAGGTGTGGAACTGAGCAGGTTATCGCCATGGGCATCTGGAGCTCAACTCTAGTGGGGGATTCTGGGGAATCATCCTGGTTGATTTTATGTGTCAACTTGACTGGGCTAAGGGATTCCCAGATAGCTGGTAAAACATTATTTTCTAGGTGTGGCTGTGAGGGTGTTCCTGGGAGAGATTAGCATCTGAATTTGTACACTGAGTAAAAAAGTTGGCTCTCACCAATATGGGTGGCATTGTTCAACCCACTGAAGGCACAAATAGAACAAAAAGACCCAGGACAGGTGATTTGCTCTCTTCTTAAGCTGGGACTTTCATCAGCTCCTGCCCTGGGTGCTTATGGTTCTCAGAACTTTTGATTGGATTATGTATTAGTCCATGTTCTATTGCTTTAACAAAACACCAGAGGCAGGCTAACTAATAAAGAAAAGAGGATTTTCACCATTTTAGAGGTTGAAAATCTAAGATGGAGCAGACTCAGCGATTTTACCCCTGGTAATGACTAAAAGGCAGATGGCATCCTGGTGACACTGCATGTGGGAGCCAGAGAACTTACCACAAACAGGAAGCCAGACAGCCATCCAGACGCCAGATTTCCAAACTAACCTGCTCCAACCAATGACCTAGCGGCCTCTCACTAAGCCCCACCCCTTCAAGGTCCCATGGGCACCCTGAGGGGGACCAGCCGCAGCCAAGCCCTAGCAGGACTGCAGGCTCACCCTGCGGGGCAAGAAAGATGGCAACATTTATCCACCAACCGAGACTCCCTGGAGCACAGGGGCCCCTCCCAGGGCCAGAAGCTCCTGGGCTCTCTGGCTGAGCGGCTCCTGCAGCCACATGCCGTCCTCAGGCAGGGTGTCAGGTGCTGCTGGGAGAAGCCACGGCAGGAAGGGGGATGGGGGGCGGGCTGGGCTGTGGGTATGCTGCAAAGACACCGCACGATGATTATAAGCAATCAGGAAAGCGTGTCACAGTGAGCGGCGTCAGCGGCAGAACACACTTGACCTTGAACTGACCTCCAGCGCCACAGCCCCGTGGGTAGCAGCTGGCTGCTCTCTCATCCCCCCGCCCCCACCTCGGCCCCTTGGTCCCACGCTGCAGTGTTTTCTTTTAGCCTTTAATTCTGTCCATAGATTTCAATTGCAGAGTCATCTGTGGCACGAGAGATGAAGACCCGCATTGCCAGAGACTTCGCATTGGTTCCTGCGAGGCCCCTGCCGCCCGGGGAATGCGCCATCTTCCCCCATCCTGGGCCCGAGGCCTGGAGCAGGGTTTGGAGTGCTCCCGGGGGAGCAGTGATGTCCTCTGGGCCGACTGCAGGGGTGATCCCGAGGGCTCCTGTTGCTGTGACGTCAGGGGCCCCCTCAGCTCGGCACCGAGCAGCTGCTGGACGGTTTGTCTTGATTTGCAGTCCTCCAGAAACAGGGCTGTGGGGCTCGGCATGGCTGACCAGGCACTCGGCCAGGCTCCAATTTGCTTCTGGGACGAACCCAGTCACTGATTCCCTCAGCCCTGCTGCCCTGCGCAGTGATTCACACAGGGAGTGAGGAGCCCAGGTCTGGACAGCGTGCATCATACACGCCTGATGATATTCCAGCGCCCCTAACATCCGTGGTACCGTTTGCCCCCAAAGCCAGCCTGCAGATTAGGCAGAAGTATTAATATTCCTCTTGCAGAAATAAGAACCTGTGCTGGATGTGGTGGCACAGGCCTGTAATCCTAGTACTTGGGAGGTTGAGACCGGAGGATGGCGGGTTTGAGACCAACCTCAGCAATTTAGCAAGGCCCTCAGCCTCTTAGCAAGACCCTGTTTCAAAATAAATAACGAAATAGGGCTGGGGGTGTAGCTTAGAGGTAGAATGCCCCTGGACCAATCCCTAGTACCAGGAAAAAGAAGGAAGGAAAGAAGGAAGGAAGGATGGAAGGAAGGAAGGGAGGGAGGGAGGGAGGGAGGAAGGAAGGAAAGAAGGAGAAAGGAAGGAAGGAAAGAGAAATAAAGAAGCGTGTGTTCAGGCAGGTAAGATAAGGTAAGCTGAGCTCGCCCAGATGGTAAGCGAGGTGCTGGGCCCGAACCTCAATTTCCTGAATCTCCTCCTGACACCAATCTGTATCTGCTTTCCAGGAGCTCTCTAGGGGGAATAAGACTTTGGAGACACATCTTTTAATTTTTTTTTTAATTGAAATATTCTGTAGACTGAAAACAAACACAAGTCATACGCTTACAGTTCGCTTACAGTTGGGCGAGCCTCCCACAGTGAATGCACCACGAAGCCAACAGCCAGGTCAAACCCCGAGCCCTCGGTGCCCGCCTGTCCCTGTTCACCGGCGGTCATTTCACTTTCAGCTGCAGTTTTCAGGCCCGTCTTTACCCTGAAGGCTCAACCCCCAAGAATTTCGGTTCCTGGGTGAGAGAATTGGCTTCCTGGTGGACTTAGTTTAGTGACAAGAGCACTAGGCAGAGGGTTGGGAAACCGGGTTCTCGTCTTGACTTGGTTCCAAACTCACTGCGAGACTGAGCTTGTCACCTCTCCTCCCTGTGCCTCAGTTTCCCCATCTGAAAATGCAGGGGTTTCCTCAGCCTCTCTGCTTGGAACTGGAGCTGGGACCCCTCTTTTGTGGACCTGGGGTTTCTGAATCTCTGTGGCACCCCATTGTCTGCAGCATCTGGTGCAGGTGCCGTGACCCCGTGGGACCTGGGCTCAGCCTATGCATGTCCCGACAGAGGTTGCTGATAAAAGTCTGCTATGGGTGTGGGTTACGTTTAGGGTGAGCACCGCAGGACTAAAAAGACATCGAAACCCACTCTCTGGGTCCAGGCAGAGCCCTGTGAGGGGCAGCTAGAGAGAGTCACCCATCGCCCACCAGACGCCCCCTGCTGTGCGACCTCAGGTGCCCTAAACGGACTCATCAGGGTGTGTGGTGATGTGCTCGTGGGATCGTTTGGTAAACGTTGGTATTCCTCCACAGACCTCGAATCCAAGAGGAAAGGCACCATGTGCCAGACCCTGGGGGCAGAGCACGGTGCCTGGCGCACAGTCGGCGCTACAGCAGTGCTTTCAGGCTTGTGCTGAGTGACTCCGGAGCTGAGGCAAGCTAGGACCCAATCCTTGGCCTTCACACCTTTTCCTTTGAGGAAAAAGTAGGATGCAATGGATCCCGAGAGCTGGGGGGTGAGGACGTCCTTAAGTGTCGGCTGCGAGGGATGCTGAGCCCGTGCTAAATCTCTTCAACTACCCGTCTTTATGGAGGGCTTCAGAACAGACGGAGGAGAGTTCGCAGAGAGGCAAGCACTGTACAGGGAGCCTGGAGCCCATTCCACTCCTGAAGGGCTGCTGGACTTCTATGTCCCGGGAGGAAGTTCTTCCAATTCAGAGAGTCCGTTTCCCCACCTGTTAATGGAGGAATGGAGTGAGTCGCGTGGGTGCTAAGGCCCTTCCCACTTTATCATAGGATGAGAAAAATAATGGCCGCCATTTCCTGAGGGCCACACGCTGTGCTAGGAGCCACGGTCGTGCCAGCTACTCTGGCGGCACGTTTCCCAGAGGAGGAAAATCTCCACCCGGGAACCAGCCCGCCCTGGTCTCTGGGATGGCAGTAGCTGAACTGGGATTGGAACCTAGTTCTGTCTGATCCAAGCACTTTACAGTCTCTCTCTCTCTCTCTCTCTCTCTCCCTCTCCTGTGAATCTGTGTATCTGCTCAGAGCAGAAGCAGAAAATAAATGTGACCGCCTTGAGGTCCCTGCCAGCACGTGGGTCTGATTTCTGGGGCAGAGCCTCCTTGTGGCAGAGCCGAGAGCCAAGGGCACAGCGATCCGCGGGATGCGGGCCGTTAGCCTGGGGCAGCCTGGTGGCCGGCCTTGCCTCGGGAGTGCAGAGCTGGCAAAGTCACCTCACTGTGTAAGTAACTTCGCAAGCGTGGGGCAGCTCACAGATGCAGCTGGGGGCTGCAGGAGCTCAGAGGAATGGGGCCTCCATCAGAGCTTGAGAAACCCGGGGCAGCTTCCTGGAGGAGGCAGGTCCCAGCCCAGGCCTGCAAGGTAATATATGGTCAGTTTCAGAAGGCAGCACTATTCTTGCTAATTTATATGAGGGGATTCATCCCAGAGGGTCAAGTGACTTCCAAGACTGTTGGAAGAGCTGAAGAACCAGCCCCTGGGTTCATCTTCCAGGAACACTCCCAAAGCCACACCAAAGAACTGGAGACCAAGTGAGCTACTGTCCCTGCCACTTTCAGGAGCTGCCCAGCAAAGCGAGACACGGTGCGCCACCTGCTGGCCCCAGAGCCACACTGCTGCAGCCCCTGGGGCAACACAAACGTCCTGTGCCCTGCCCCTCTCCCTACTTAACTCAGGTCTACCTGACGACTTTCAAAACGCATCTCATGTTTGAGGTTTGAGTTCTTTGTTTTTTGTTTTTTTTCTGATGCTGGGGATTTAACTCAGGGTCATTCTACCTCTGAGCTACACCTCCGGCCCCCTTTTTAAAAATTTTTGAAATAGGGTCTCATTAAG
>PVLC010050037.1:0-10241 GCA_004027655.1 Graphiurus murinus | reverse complement strand
GGGAGAGGTGGGGGAAGGAGCACAAAGCAGAAGAAAGCATAATGAAGAAAGTGCTTGGATCGGACATGGCAAGCTGCCAGAGCTGCATGGCTGAGGAAGAAGAGAGCTTTGAAGGAGGTTGAGACTGTGGTGTGCTGGCACCTGCGGTGGCCTCCCTCCCAGGCTGTGGAGGATGCCGGCTGGCCCAGGGAGGCTCACAGGTGCTTTGTTAGCCAGCGCAGTGATTAATTTAAGAAGCCTGTTCTTATTTTGATGCTTATATGTGGGCCATGTGTACCCTAGGGGCCTTTCAGCAGGCCTCCTCTTCCATTTGCATTATTTACCTGATCACAACAGTATTTCATGCAGGGTACGTCCTCAGCATCCAAGGGACTATTAAACACAATCTAGAATGCCTAGTCCACAAAGGTGCCAGGAAGCTCCTTTCACTGAGATGTGATTTAACTTATATTGCATTTGCGTATAGAATAGAAGACTAGATTTTTTCTCTTTCTCCTCTCTCCCAGGGGTGTTCTACCACTGAGCTATATCCCCAGCCCTTTATTATTATTTTTGAGACAGGGTTTCACTAAATAGCCCAGGCTGGCCTCCAACTTGTGATTCTCCTGCCTCAGCCTCCTGAGTTGCTGGGATTACAGATGTGTGCCAGTAAACTTCGTGAGGCCTTAGTTTTTTTTTTTTTTATACTTTTATTGGTGTAATGTAATTATACATCATAATGAGATTCAAAGTAATACAAACACACACTCACACAGCACATGGTGTATTTCCTTCAGTATAACAGTCCTCCCCTTCCCCTTCCTCCCTCCCTGTACAAGTTAGTAGCGGTGGTGATTGAGGAGGGGAACCGTGCAAATAAGTTTATGTCCATACGAGGCTCTTAAATTTCTAACAGTTTGATCTTTTGATGAAAATGGTAGTCCTAAAAGGGACAAGTGCACAGAAACAGGTGGGAATGAAAGTACTTGGGGTGTTGGCCTTGTCTTGGAAGACATTTTTTTTTTTCTTTTAAATATGCTTTTACTGGTGCATTGTCATCTCACCTCGTAATGTAGTTCAGAGTGATCGGGGCATACATATCCGCAGCACTAGGTGAGCTTCCCTCCCCCCCCTCCCCTTCCCCATACACGGTACTGAGATTGGCATTGATATTCTCACACATGTACATCTGTCAGTGGAAGTGTTTCCTTTGTTAATTCCCCTCACCCCACCCTTCTCTAGACCCCTTCATCACTCCACTGGGGTTTCTCCGCCTTTATCTAAAGTTCCTCTGCTATCCTGATTACTCCCTAGCTTCTGCATATGAGGGAAAACACAAGACTTTTCACTTTCTGTGACTGGATAATCTCAATATAGTGTTCTCCAGGTCCATCCACTTTCTTGCAAATGACATAATTGGGTTCTTCTTCATTGCTGAGTAGAATTCCATGGTGTGTATACCCATAATTTTGTACTAATTTATTCGTCTGTTGACAGACACCGAGGAGTCTAATTATGGGTTCCATAATTTAGCTATTGTGAATTGTTCTGCTATAAACATGGATATGTATGTATCACTATAATATTCTGATTTCAATCCTTTTCTAAAGATACCCAGGAGTGGTATAGCTGGATCATATGGTGGACCCATTCCTAGTTTTCTAAGGAATCTTCACACTGATCTCTCTGGTGGCTGCATTAATCTGCAATCCCACCAACAGTGTAGGAGAGTTCCCACTTCCCCAATCCTTGCCAGCATTTATTGTTGTTTGTATTCTCAATTATTGCCATTCTAATTGGGGTTAGACTGAATCTCAGTGTAGTTTTGACTTGCATCTCCCTGATTGCTAATGATGTGGACCATTTTTTCATGTACTTATTGGCCATTTGTATTTCTTCTTCGTGAAGTGTCTACTTAGTTCAATTGCCCATTTCTTGATTGGGCTATTTGTTTTTTTAGTGTTAAGTCTTTTAAGTCTTTTTGTATATTTGGAAGGACATTTTTCATTCATCACTTTTTCATTTAGTCAGGCATTATTCTGGAGTATCCATCATATGCCAGACACTGGGCTGGCAATGTGGTATTGCCAATTGTTTAATAACATCTTTTCAAATAAAATACCCTGATTTAGAGCATTTGGCAATTTCTGTGGTGACAGTAGTCCCACCATGGCTGATTTCAAGCTATCGACAATGTGACACTGAACCCAGAGTTGGGAAGGGCTACAGAATAGTCAAACCATGGAACCAACATAGGTGTCCACCACCAGCAGGTGCCCGGCTTCTGTGTGCTCCTTCAGTTCCCTTGCAGGCAGAGGCTGGAGCAAGAAGGGACCTAGGCGAATGCCCTGTGGTGTTGCATCTAATGTAGAACCTTAAGCTGGGGGTGGGTACATGCCTGTAATCCCAGTACTTAGGAGGCCAAGACAGGAGGATTGCAGGTTCAAGGCCAGCTTCAGCAACTTAGGTGAGGCTCTCAGCAACGTAGTGAGACCCTGTTTCAAAATAAAAATAAATTAGGGGGGTAGTATAGCTCAGAGGTAGAATGCCCCTTGGTTTGATCTCCAGGATCCAGCTCTGGGGATATCTCTCTCTCTCTCTCTCTCTCTCTCTCTCTCTCTCTCTCTCTCTCTCTCTCTCTCACACACACACACACACACACACACACACACACACACACAGAAGAAAAAGAAAGAAAGAAAGAAAGGAAGGCAGAAAAAAAGGGAAAAAGAAAAATAGAAATTGTGACTTTTAAAAAAATAACATTTTGGTACCCTTGCTTTGGTGTGCAAGGCCCAGGATCCCCAACACCAGCCCCAGCAGAAGCTCTGGCTATGAAAATCCTTCTCTGTAGACTCAACATTTTGGGTGAGCGCTTCCGTCATCCCCCTCCCCACCCCCAGGCCAAGGCTTGCCCAGCTCCCTGCTGTCCTGTTCAACATCCCTGGGGATTTCCCTTCGTTTCTGACGTGGGCTTCATCGGCGAGTGGAAATTTTTGGTTTGCTTGTTTTTGCCATATCCCCAGAGCCTAGCCAAATGCCTGCAAACAGTGGGCACCGAGACATTTGTTGAATGAGGGAGAGAATAAAGGGGGCGTCACCCCGTGGATGGATGTGGAAGGGAAGATCGAGAGCAAACCTTGGGCAAAGCTTGTTCCAGATGGCTCTGTGAGGGAAGACTGAAGGAGTTCAGATAATCAGCAGCCAATTCCTTAAAAAAATGATTTTTGCACCCCAGGGATGAAACATGGAGGAAAGGAAGGCTTAGTTCTGCAGATGTTGGGGAGGGTTTTTTTTTTTTTTTTTTTTTTGTGTTTTCTCCTCTTTCAAAAAACTTGGCAAGTTTATATTCCTATTCGAAGTGCAGAGTGAAAACTGTGTCTGGTCCTTTAAAAAAGAGAATGCATTTACTTATGAAAAGGCCATATGGGACTCAGGAGTGGGTGTTTATGGTGCCAAAATAAACTCCCTGGATTCGCAGCCACGAGCAGCAAGGCTGGGGTAAAGTTTCTCTTTCACCTTAGGAAACTTCAGTTTGTTTCACACAATGTAAAATAGAGCAAGCTTTCCCCGTTATAAAACCAGTGCGAGCTTATTGTAGAAAATTGAGAAAACACAGAAAAGGCAAAGTTCTGTCGAGCAAACTTTGCAGAGTGTGGGTTTGGTGCTGGTTGGTGGCTGCAAGGTGGAGGCCAGGGAACTCAGGAGAACATTCGTGGTGCTATCTTTGGGGTACCTTGAGGGGCCGTGACAGGGCTTCTGTCGTCTGAAGGTAGAGGTCCTATTGTGCAGATGTCCGTGGGACAACAGAGTGCAGAGAAAGAGACAGACTCTGCGGCCTCGGCTTGGAGGGCTGTGTATCAGCCTGACTTCGCCACCCTACCTTACAGTGGCTGAGGTTCTGTGATTCCCCTAAAGAAGGTCTTTCTTTGGGGGACAAAAGAAGGCTGGAGATCTGCAGAGATAGTCGACCTTCTCCAATACCAGCAGCTTCCAGAGGTTGTGCAAGGGCCACAGGAAAGCCATCATCAACCCTGGAGACCCCGAGATTTATTGGTTCGTACAGCGGTGGATTGAGGGCCTTTGCTCAATACCAGGCTCTGTGCTGGGAGCACGGTGGTGATGCTCGGGCGCGATGCTTGTACCCATGGGGCTTGCAGTGTGGTTTGCACATACTTGACTGAGGAGTCATAGGACCTCAGGAAAGGCTACGGCCCCACTCTCTAGTCCTGCCCAGCTCTGTCCCCTGGAGAGGAGGTCCTCATCACTAAGTTTTTCTTAGGTGTCCTCTATTTGCCCTAGATGTTCTGGGGTTTGAAGGGAGCAGCATGGAGCCTTGGTGGAGACGTTTTGTGATTGTTGCCAGCCCCGGAGGCTAAGTCCCTCCACGTGCCTTTTATAAGTTGGAGAACCAGAGAAACCAGTACTATGGCTCAGTAGGAGTCTGAAGACCTCAGAACCAGGGAAGCTGATAGCGCGTCTGTCTAAGGCCCAAGGCCTGAGAACCTGGAAGGCCAGCGGTGTAAGGCGGAGTTCATCCATCTTTTCCCTGCTCTCATAGGGGGAGTGGGTGGGGAAATCTGAGCCCTGTCAAGGTGATGGCTGAGGTCCAGCCCAGAGCCCAGGACCCGCCCACATGGGGCCACTCGGTATTTCCATTCTGATTCTCCCTCGACAGCCCCTTCAGAGAGTCATTTCCCTCATCCCACCTCTTCTTTTCCTCTTACAAAGCTTGTATCAGGATGCTTTCAGAACTTACATGCAAGGGGCAATTCAGTTTCCGATAATGCCCTACTTGTGGGATTTATGTCACAAGAAAGAGCTGGGCCTCGAGTCCAAGGAACAAACACCAGGGGTGGCTTCTCAGACCCTGGTTAGGAGGGGGTCGGTTCTTCCAGGGTAGGAAGACCCGGATGTAGGACGTGGCGGCCCGCGCGATGGAGACTGCGCACAACATACACGTGGCCTCAGAGAGTCAGCCCTGGAGATGCACATCAGGAATCTCCTGAGGTCCTTGTTCCCGTCACAGGACGTGGTCCTGCAGCCACTGCTCCTCAGCTTGGAATCTCCTCCAGCGCCTCTCCTTCCAGAGATTCGGCTTCGTCGTCCACCGGGACCATTTACAAATGTCAGAAGTTCTACCATTTTGATATCTAAACTCTTATTTTCCACACTCTCTCAGACTTGGAGATAATGAAAAAAACAAAACAAAACAAAACTACTTTGTCCATTTATGTTGTGGAGAGTTTTTCAAAGTATAGCCACTGGGTTTCTCAGGATACAGGGCTACCTGACAATTTTGAGGGCCAGGTAAGGAAGGCTCCGCGCTGTGAACCAAAAGTCTCGGATGTTCAGAGCAGCCCCAGCTTCAAGGATTCTGACCACATAGTCAAACCCCTTAGGTTCTAAATTTTTGGTTTTGAAAAATCTATCCCCACAGCTGGGAGGCAGTCACTTTATTTTGTAAGGAGAAGGTCTTCCCTGTTTCAGTCTCCCCAGGGGAAGTTAGAGGCAGTACTGTGAAATTACTGTGGATCAATGCTCACCTGGTTTTCCTTGGACTTTAGTCCAAGGAATACTGGGCTGGTGTTTCTGAGTCTAAAAAAGTCTTAGCATCGAAACCAGAGGCTTAATGTTCCCTTGATTGGAAGACTTAGTGAAGTCACAATTATTTTTGTTACCCAGTTTTGTTGCAGATTGAGTTTCCTGGGAAGCTGACTGTGTAACTGACTTAGAATGCAGGGGACTTTTAAGGGTGTGCTCTTGGGATCTACATCTGTGGGAAGGGAAGGAGGCAGGACTGGCGGAGGCTGGAGGTGGGCTGAGGTGGAGTATCAATGAAGTCCTTAGGATGATTCCACAGGGAGCTCTGAAATTGGAATCAAGGTGGAGTGAGAAGGCCCCCGGGTCACCCAAGCTGCTCAGAGAAGCAGGTGAGGTCCCCACAGGCCTGACAGCTGACCTCATCTGCCACGAGCACTCCTGCAGCTAGGGGAGTCATTCTTTGGTCCTGAAAGGTGATCTGGACAACGCACCCAAGTCCATCTCATGCCCTCTTTGACAAGGAACCGGTGTAGGCGTCCCCTGTTTGGAGTGTACCCAGCCCTGTGGATGTTTCTCTGCAAGAGAATTCGGTGTGCGCTTGTGAGCATTTTCACTCGGCAGCAACACTGCCACCTGTGATTTAGGAAATCTGCCTCGTGGTTAGCCTTCTAATTTTATAATTACCTTTCCAGAATAATAACCCCATCCAGGTGTTTTGTAACACAAAACAGCAAGGGAAATTAATTTCAATTAGAAGGGGAAAATACAAATTGAAGTGGAGTTGTGGAAGGAAAGAAAAAATAAAAAAGCCCAACACGCATTTCTTTGAGTGTACTTCATTTAGGTAATTAAATCCCTGCAATGCGACAGAACCGTTGGCAGCGGTGCCCTTTAAAGACTGACATTTAAGAAATACGGGACTCTGTGGAATTTGAGGCTGTTCTGGCTGTCCAATACACATCTGGAAGTAAAAGGGATGGAAGAGAGAGGGGGGTGGGGAGAGATCCCAGGGAGGTAATAGAAATACACAGGAACAGTCTTCTTTTGTGTGTTTGCTCTGAACATTTTTTTTTTCTTAATACTAACATGAGCCTTGTAATGATTTCAAGTTAGGTTCCAGCTCTTTGAAGAGTTATTGGGGAACCAAGATAAATGGGGACCTGTGGGCTTGTGTTGCAGAAGAAAACTTAAGGATTGGTCTTACCCTCTTCCCTCTCTGTGGCTGGGGGAAATCATGGATCTGGCTTTCTCTAGCTGGCTGGGCAAAGTTGTGGAGGACACCGCTTGCCATGGGATATAAGGAGCTGGAGGGCAAGCTCATAAAGGACAAGGAGTGGGGCAGAGAGACCTTCTGTTGTTCACCAGCCAAGACCAGTGCGATGGAGAGGCAGCTAGCAAGTCCTCGGGCTCCTGGAGGAGGGTGCAGCATGGCTGGCTTATAAAGGCTCTGGGCCCTGTGTGGTATTCTAAATGAGTTAACCTCAGCACACGCTGAGGACTGGACTCCTTCTAAACTGTTAAATTTCAACAGGGTTGTAATAGCGACAGCCTTCTACTCCGGAGAGAAGTCTTCTGAATCTGGTCTTAGACAGGAAGCTGAAAGCTGCTTGTTAGATCTATTCTTCTGGATCTACCCCCAAATGTTCCATTATAACATGAGGTCACCTGTAATGAAGGGGCAGCTGACATGGGAAAGTGGCATCGAGGATTCAAAGAACCTGGCTTCTCTCAGCGCGCATGGGTGTACGACAGCTGGAGAATGATCGGCTCTGGAAAGACACATGGTAAAGTCATGTTGGGAGGCGCTCCATTAGCTGAGTGCTTTTTTGGTTTGATGAGAGCTTCCTCATTTGTTTTTTTTTGAAAGGGGCAGGGAGCCCAGTTTCGCATCTGCATCGATTCCTATACTTTGGATGCTTGTTATTACTTTATGAGTTTAAGATTCATCTTCCTGGAGCCTTTCACACTTCCATACACCCATCTGTGTAACCAGGATTGGGGGGGGCACTGATACCCTTGGTTACATAACCTTGGACTTGGGGGTTGTTTCCCTTTAGAAACAGGACCCATCCCAAACCTGATTGAACACAGGTCACGTTAAATGCCTGGTGCACGTGTCTTAACCAGAGGACGCTTCTCAAGGAACCAGTGCCCAGTGTGAATATCTTTTTTTCTCAAATTTTTGAGTGTCTCCAATCTGTCATTCCCAGAGGTCATAGACTTCTGGGCTGCAGGTCACTATCTGAGATTTTTGTGGTCTCTTCCTGCCTGAACATGCACAGACACAGGAGAAAGGCTGGAGTCTATTATTCTAGTTAATCAGAATATCTGCCACTGTCAATCATGATTTCACCTAATTTGAAGATTCAGGCTCTTGTGCATTTAGTCCAAGAGTGTGTGTGTGTGTGTGTGTGTGTGTGTGTGTGTGTGTGTATTTTAAATGAACTGAGTGATTAATTAAATGATTTCTACCCTAAAGTCTGGGTTAGCACTTCCTTTTATGCACCATTTTGCATTTCAATTATTTATCTATTTCTTATTGGTGCATTCTAATCAAACATCATGATGAAGTTCAGGGTGGCAGAGACATCCATGCACACAGCACTCGTTGAGCCCTCCCCGTTTTTGCCCCACTCCCTCTCCCTCCCCACAGTCCCATGCAGGACACTGTGATTGGCATTGATAAATTTGTGTAGGTACATCATGTCCATTGAAGTGTTTCTTTCTCTTAGTTTATTCATTGACATATTTTTGTTTCCTCTCTTTTCCTTCCCTTCCCTTCTTTTGTTGCAGTGCTGGGGATGGCAGCCAGGGTCTGCTAGGTTGCACACTAGGCAAGTGTTCTACTCCTGATCTACATTCCCAGCCCCCAGGGAAGTATTTTTGAATGCCTGCTCTTTACTGTGATCTGTGTATACCCCGAGCTTGCCATACATTTGGGGCTGCAGAGTCACGTGATCTCTAATAGTCTTAGAAACTCTGTAGCTGCTAGTTAATGAGCTTCTCAGAGAGGGGCTTTTGGATAATGGTGATTTCCTTGCTCCGTTGGAATTTTCTAGCACTTTCCTAGCCCAATCTCAGCTGACTTTTGGATCTTTCTCTTCACTTTCTGGTTACATTATGAAGTTATTACATGCAGACCAAAAGACATTTCTTCTATCAGAAGAAATGAAGGCTGAAAGTTGCTTTACATTTCCATACACTTTTATCTTAGTGAATTGCCTCTGAAAGGTGGGCTGTGGATGAGGGGTGGGGGGTAGAGTCTTACAACTGCTGTTTCTGAGTTTAACTGACCACTATAGACGAGCAAGCTGCTGCCCAGAGAGGTTAAGAGGCCTGCTGAAGATCACGCAGGGTGGGGGAAGATCTGGATTTTTTTCCCAGCTGTGCATTTGGTGTGGTTAGACTTCTTTTCCTCAGGATGAATTTAAGAAATCTTCTAGAAACAATAACTTACCAGAGTTTTTTTTTTTCTCTTTTATTAATTGCTCGTAATTTATCATTTTCTCCCTTTTAAATATTTTCTTGAAATATTCCTTTTCTATCTTTATTTGAACAATGAAAGTCATCAGTTTTTTGTTTTCCATTTTTTTCTTTGTGTGGCATTAGGGACTGAATCCAGGGACATTCTACCTCCGAGCTATATCCCCGGACTGATTTTATTTTTTATTTGGAAACAGGGTCTCACTGAGTTGCTGAGAGCCTCACTAAGTTGCTGAGGCTGGCCTCAAACTTGCAATCTTCTGTCTCAGTCTCCCCAGTACTGGAATTACAGGCATGGGCCACCATGCTTGGTTCAATTTTCCATCTTTTCTAATGCACACATTTAAGAATATAAGATTCCCTATACATGTTAATTTACTTACCTTCTGTAACTTTTGATATCTTATTTTATCATAATTTTTCCCCAAAGATTTTATTGTGTACATTATGATTTGTTCTTTGACCCATAATGTACTTAAAAGTATGTTTTAAAATATCCAGAAATATGGTTTCTTTGTGGTTATCTTTCTGTTATTGATTTCTAATTTAATTACACTATAGCAAGAGATCATGGCCTCTGGGCTTTTCATTCTCTGGGATTTATAGAAAATTGCCTTGCAACCTTTTATGTGATCTATTTTTGTAAATGTTTCATGCTGCTTGAATAGTGTGTATTCTCTAATCGTTGGCAATGGTATTTTATATAAAGCCATTAGATCGAGTATTTTAATTGTGTTGTATATCTTCCCCAATTTTTTATTTGCTTAATTAGATACAGAGACATGCATATTAAAATTTCTATTATGACTGTAGATTTGCTTATTTTTCCTTGCAACTCTGTAACCGTGTGCCTCATATATTTTGAAGCTGAGATGCTAGGAAAAAAAGAAAGCAGGGATTATCCACTGAAGCCAGACTGACGGGGTTTCCTCCCTCTGGACCTTGGGAATGTCACTTACTGTCTGTGATTTAGTATTCTGATCTATAGAATGGACTATGCCCTGGGGAACATTGTGAAGATTAAATAAATTAATGCACATAGAGCCGGGCGTGGTGGCGCACGCTTGTAATCCCAGCATTCGGGAGGCTGAGACCGGAGGATCCGGGTTCGCGGCCAGCCTCAGCTACCTAGTGAGGCACTCCGCAACTTAGTGAGACTCGGTTTCAAAATAAAGAATAAAAAATAGGGCTGGGGGTATAGCTCGGAGGTAGAATGCCCCTGAGTTCAATCCCCA
>PVLC010050036.1:0-10241 GCA_004027655.1 Graphiurus murinus | reverse complement strand
TGTGGTACTGGGGATTGAACTCAGGGGCATTCTACCTCTGAGCTACACCCCCAGCCCTATTTTTTATTCTTTATTTTGAAGCCGGGTCTCACTAAGTTGCGGAGTGCCTCACTAGGTAGCTGAGGCTGGCCGTGAATCCAGATCCTCCGGTCTCAGCCTCCTGAAAGCTGGGATTACAAGCGTGTGCCACCACGCCCGGCTGATATCCAATTATATTAAAGAATTAGGAGATCTCACATAAAAATCCAAAATTCCAACTTGTCTTGAAAAACTGGAAGGGCTGAAAACATTGGACTTATATTTTCATGTGGTGACTGTTGGCAAAAGCAAAGTTGGGCTGCTCCCGTTAAACAGAGCATGTGTTCTCGCATTCTGCCGTGGTCCCCACTTCACCCTGTTGTCTTATACACTGCCCTCATTACTCATTTTTATAAATCTCCCAACCCGTAGGCATTTGAGTTTATCACTCCAGTTAGAGTCGCCAGATAAAAAAACAGGACTTCCTGCTAAATTTTAATTTCAGATAAGCAACCAAAAAAATTAGTATAAATATGCCCCCAATATTGCTGAGTATCTTGTAATTTTATTTGCTAAATTTGGCAATTCTAATCCCATGTCTGGAGCTCTCAAAATCCTGGCTTGCCCTCATTCCCCCTTTACCTCTCACAGCTCGCCCTTTCAGACCCTGTGCCCTGGCCAAACCAGAAGGCTCACGTTTCCTGAACACGTTTACGTCCTTCTCCTGTCTTGGAGATCCCATCTCTGCTTCTCTCCGGTTACTAAGATTAAATCCGTGCCCTTCAAGATCAAGTTGAAATTCTAGTTCCTGAGAAAACATTCCCTGCCTTTGGGATTTCTCTATCCTCCCAATTGGTAGAACTTATTTCACATTTACCAGTTTGAACTGCAGTATTACTAATATTTTTATAGGTACCTACTAATTGGATTATAACCTTTAATTTTTGTGTGTGTGTGTGTGTGTTGGGAGTTGAATCCAGGGGCATTCTACCTCTGAGCTACACTTCCAGCCCTATTTTTTATTCTTTATTTTGAAACAGGGTCTCACTAAGTAGCAGAGGCTGGCCATGAACCTGTTATCCTCCTGTCTCAGCCTCCCAAGTACTGGAATTACAAGTGTGTGCCACCACACCCAGCTTAATTTTTTATGTAATATTGTATTCCTAGTGTCTAACATGCTTTGTACATAGGAGGTAGATGATCAGAGTGTGTTGATGTAAGGACGATATATCAGTTCACTTTCCCTAAACAAACCAGCCCAAAACTTTTCAATGTAACTAAGTCAGCTCATGCCGCTATAAAAAGATACCATAAACTGGGTGACCTAAACAACAAACATTTACTTATCACAATTATGGTAGCTGAACGGTCCCAGATCAGGGTGCTGGCAGATTTGTTGTCTGGTGAGGACATTCTGTTTTATAGATGGTGCTTCCAAGCTGTATCCTCACATAATGGAAGGGACCAGCTCCCTTGGACCTATCTACTAGGGCACTAGTACCATTCATGAGGGGCTCTACTCTCATAACTTCATCTAATCCAGTTAACTTCCAAGGACCCCCACCTCCTAATACCACCATATTAAGGGTGTAGAGCTGTAACTTACCAGTATGGTTTGGATATAGAAACTCATGTATTGAAAGCATGTCCCCAGTGCAGCAAGGTTCAGAGGCGGGGCATGGCTATAGGAGGTAGGTCACTGAAGGCAAGGCCTTGAGGACTATCCGTCCCTGGCTCCCTCCTCCCCTTCCCCCTCTACTTCCCAGCTACCATGAACTGAGCAGCTTTTCTCTGCCACGTCTTTCTACCCATGGACCAAACCTCTGAAACCGAATAACCAAATAAACCTTTCCTCCTCTAAGTTGTGCTTCTCAGGCATTTTGGTTACAGTAACAAAAAAGCACATATGAATCCGGGGAGGACACGAGCATTCAGTCTAACAATAACAGCCGTTCATTAGAGTTCATGATTCTGTGGGCTGGATTGGGGGTTCTTCTGGTCTGAGCTGATTTGGTTGGTTGGGATTGGATGGTCTAGGATGGCCTCACTGATATGCCTGGGGCCACATGGAATCCTGGGGCAGTGGGTATAGGTAGCTGAAGCCTCTTCTCATGCAGTACCTCTTATCCTCAAGCAGGCAGGACCAGGCTTGTGGCAGAGGCTTTCCACCAGCAAGAGTCCCTGCTTGCATCACATTTGCTGTCTTCCCATTGGCCAAAGAAGGTCCCATAGCAGAGTCTAGATTCCATGGATAGAGAAATAGACTCCAAGGCTTGCAGGGAAAAGGGACAAAATTACATTGCAAAGCAAGGAGACAGGAATAAATTGAAGACTATTACTGCAACAATCGAGCACAACTTCCAATGGACTTAGACACTTCAAAACTCATCTCAGTTCAAGAAGTATGCTCATTTCCAACCTTGGTCTCTACATGCCAGTAAAACTGGACTTCTAGTGGTATGTTAAAGTCCTTCCCCAAGGGACCTTTCCCATGCTATTTGCTCTGCCCGGAATGCTCCTCCCATCTCCTCACCAGGCTGAGCATTACATTTCCTTTAAGTCCTTCCCTTGAGTCACTTCCTTAGGGGAGCCTTTCCTGGCTCTCCAGAGCAGGCCAGGTCTCCTGTGCTGCACATCAGGGCTCCACAACTGCTGCATTTATGACTCTCCCCACCGCTGTCATGAATTACTTTGTTGTGCAGTTATTTGTTTAATGTCATCTCTCCCTCTCACCTGAAAGTGCTCCAGGGTAGACACTGAATCAATCTTGTTTCCTCCTGAATTCATAGCATCTAGCACAATGCTAGCATAGAGCAGGTACTCAGCATTGGAGGAATAAATGAATGAACATAGGAATGCATGGCCGCTGTGTGTTTAGCACACAATAAGCCTGTTTAGGAATCTGCCAAAGTAAGAGGCATGAGAAACTGCAACTTGTTGAGGAGTGGAGACTGGGTTGTACAAGATGATTCAGGAACAACTCCAGACCAAATAGAGTGAAGTGCCAGAGGCTGAGCTGTGAATGCCCGTGGGAGATCATGAAGAAGGGACCAGGCTAGGTCAGGTGGTCACAGAGGTCCTGTCTAGGGGGCACTTGAGTTGGGTCCAGAGAAGGAACAGGATTGGGCTGCAATGAAGTTGGGGAAGGAGGCTAATATTTCAAGATCCTAAGTTGGATGCTCTATAGCTCCTATTACACTTATGAACTCACGAGAAAACAGGCAGGAGAGTTGATGGAGATGGTTTATGAAGCCTTTTCTTTTCATCACTGTATCAGCTCAAGATTATGTTTAGAGGAAACTGCAAAGTCAAGTAAAATAGCTCACTCAGAGACTGACCATCTGCTTCCACTCTCCTGGAAGACATCGTGGTCTGGATGCTCTCTTGTTTTTTTGTTTGTTTGTTTTTGTTTGTTTTTTGTTTGTTTGTTTTTTATCTCTTCTACTTTCAACTACTTATTATGAAAAATTCCCAAACATGCACAAAGAAGAGAGTACAAGAAATCCCATCACCTACTTCAACAAGCATCAACACTTTACCGTATTTGTCTTATAACACTCTCCGCAATCAACCCCCCCCCCTTTCTTTTTGGTACTAGAGATTGAACCCAGAGGCATTCTACATCCAAGCTATACCCCCCACTCCCTTTTATTTATTTTGTTTTGTTTTGAAACAGGATCTCACTAGGTTGCGGAGAGTCTTGTTAAGTTGCTGAGGCTAGTCCTCCAGTTTCAGCCTCCCAAGTATTGGAATTATAGGCATGTGCCACCACGCCCAGCCTCTCTCTCTTTTAAACTAAAGCATTTTAGAGCAAATTTCAGATATCATAACACCCCTAAATACTTCAATACACACTTAAATGAAATAAGGGCTTTTTCTTACATAATCAGAATACCTTTTCACACCCAACTAAATAAAGGATAACTCCTCAATTTTATACTCAGTTCATATTCAAAATCTCCTGATTGTTTAAAAAATGTCTTTTTTTTATAGTTGGTTTATTCGAATCAAGATTCAAACAAGGTCTACACCTTAGTTTACTGACCTGTCACTTAAATCTCCTTTAATCTAGGCTATGCATGCTCTCCTGATTGAGATGTCTCTTTGCTGGCAACCTTCCTTTAGCCCTCAGAGCCTTTATTTCACCCCTAGATTGACAGGGAGCTGAGAGAGAGGAGGGAAGTCAATATGGGGAGAGGGTTGGAGTGAGTATCAGAGTCCTCAGATCTTCTGAAAAGAAATTCCTAATCAACTTCAGGGGAAACAGATTAGAATAAGAGACTCTTTAGAACTGCAATTGACCTGCATGCTCTCCTACCACCTAAGAATGGCAAGAATTTACCAAGATTATAAGAGGTGGATTCCTGTGGGCAAGAGAGGGAGGGCCAGAGAAAGGAAATCAGGATGAATCTGACGGACAACACAAAAGCATAAGGACCAGCTACCTAACGTGCGGGTTCACTGCAAAACAAAGAGCTTCCTCATTCAGAAGTTATTAGAGGCTTAAAGATGGCAATGACAGAGAGTTAAACCAATTATGGGTCCCTCCTGAGCACAGATACCTGTGTGACTACACAGCTGGCCCTGTGCATATGTGGTCAAGGCTAGGAGACTCTAGAGAGTTGTCCTACAAAGCAATACTTTGCCAATATGTATCTCATTTTCTTTTCAGGGACAGTGGGGATCCTTCTCGCATCCAGCATCTTAGACTGATCAGGATGCTCAGCAGTGGCGAATGGCTTCTAGAGGGTCATGGATCAGCACTACGTAGTTCTCAGTTATGGATAGTGGTAGGTCTGGATCTTCTTTCTTTTATACTAGTCTATGTGAGCCAGAAAGTCCAGCTTCATTTCCAGGCTCTATTACTTACTGGTTACTGTATAACCCTGGCCAATTACTTGACCTCACTGTACTTCTTTCCTTGTCTATTAAATGAAGTTAATAAAAGTATCTACCTCAAAGGGTTATCTGAGGATGAAATTAGTCCCTATTTGCCAGCACATGTCAAGCATTACATGTATTTGTCAAAACAAATCCAGAAGCTATAGTCGTATGGGTTTCATCTTAGTCTGTTTTCTGTTGCTATAACACCATACTTTAGAGTAGGTGATTTAAAAGAAAAGAGGTTTATTTTGGCTGAAGTTTCAAGAGGCTGAGAAGTCCAAGAGCAAGGCACCAGCATCTTCTCTGCTTCTGGGAAGAACCTTGTATTTCTTCAATACATGGCAGAAAGCAAAAGGACAATCAGGAGCATGCAGAAAAGAGAAGGGCCAGACTCCTGTAATAGCTAACCCGTTTCCATGAGAAAGATCTATTCATGAGGCCCCCACCTTTATGAATCAAACACCTTCCAACAAGGCCCACCTCCCAATACTGCAACATATAGGAATTAGGTTCCAAAACTTGAACTTTGGGGGGACATTCTTAAACCATAGCAGGTACAGACAGATACCTGGTTATGGTAGTACCTGCAGGACCAAGATTAACTTTTCTTCTAATAGAGAGAAACTGCCTGGTACCCTGATCCTGCTCCCCCAAAACTTACACAATGGTCACTCACTAAATCATATACTATGTACCAGGCAATCACTGAGTAGAGAGAGTGAACTAGCTATGCAGGTCCTTGTCCTTATGTCCCTGATCATCTAGCATAGGAAGGGCTCCATCTGCAGAGTCACCAGGCCCAGCCTCCACTGGGAGAAGGACGAAACCCTCTTAGCTATAATCCACCAATATGGCAGTTTTGCAGCTAATAAATAAAATTTGACTTAAGGATCTTGATTCCTTATTATCAATCTGCTCTGTGATAGTATAGTTGGACCAGACCTTGCCTTGAACAAGTCAGTATTCTCCCACTAAGAGCCAATATTTTATTTCCTGCCCCCAAACTCAGACCCGCCTAGCCTGAGTTCTAATACTTGCTGTTGGAACTCCCAAGATGCTGGTAGCTGCTCGGCTGTCTGAACCCCCCTCAATCACACATGCATACTCGAGGGGCTCTCCGGATCTTGGATTCTGTTGGAGTCATCTTTCATTAACAGTGATTATGTCACATTGGCCTTTCCAGGCTGTCCCGGGCCCACGTGTGTCTATCTCTCCAGTAACTAGTCCCTAGTTAGATATCCCTAACTCCTCCCCACTGCTTGACTTTGCACAGCTGCCTGGGTTGAGATTTCCCAGTCACCAACACTCAAGCCCAGGATCAGAAGGATACAGGCGGGGGAGGCTGCGGGAAGCTTTACGGATGTCAGTCGCATTGAAACCAGACTCTTCTCTTTCAACTAACAAAATTCTTGGCCCTCTGCCAAGGTCTTCTAGGGGAAGCTTGTTGCAGGATGGCCATGGGAAGATAAGGCAGGGTCTTCAAGGTGGAGGGAGGGTGATAGATGAAGACACCAGCTGCTTTCCTGTTGGCAGGCTTAAATCCTGAGGCTATTGTTATTATTATTATTATTATTATTATTATTATTATTATTATTATATATTTTTTTGCGTTACTAGCGATGGAACCCAGGGGCATTCTACCTCTGAGCTACACCCCCACCCCTATTTTTTATTCTTTATTTTGAAACAGGGTCTCAGTAAGTTGCAGAGGGCCTCACTAAGTAGCTGAGGCTGGCCGTGTACCTGCGATCTTCCTGTCTCAGCCTCCCAAGTACTGGGATTACAAGCGTGCACCACCATGCCTGGCGTGAGGCCATTTTGAATGCAGCTTCGCCTGCAGCCTGGGGACACTGGCACTCTGCCATCCAGGCGAAAGGCCTCCAGGCAACTAGACTCTTCAGGTGATAAAAAGTGTCAGGCAAAAGGCCAATGGGAGAGGGTTTTTTATTCTTTGTTCTTCCCCAGATCTGCATTTTAGAATTTCTGAAATGGAGACATGGGGTAGGTGGGTGGGTGGGGGTGGTCTGCAAGGTTACTTTGAAAGAAGCAAAGTAGGTTGATTTCGCCCCTTAGGGGAACTGGAGCTAAGGTAAATTAGAGTTCTATAGGTCCTGTAGATGAAGTATTACGGGAACAGCAAGAAGAGTTACACCAAGAAAATCAGAAAGAAAATGTGTAAATTTGGGGCTGTCTTTGAATTCTTTGGCCTAGGGAAGGGAGAACAGAGTCCAGACTGGGCAGAGGCCAAGTGGGAGGATGGACAACGGGGAAGGTGGCCAGGGCATGGTGCCAGGACTTTTTATCCTGTTAGGCCATCTCGTCTCTGCAACTTCCAAATATACGACATCCATCTTGCAGAAACTTTAGACCTCTGACTGGGGGACAAATGGAGCCAGTCTTTGGGCTCAATTTCTTTTCTATAAACTAAGAGATTTTAAAACAATTAATGTTGACATCTTAAAGGCTCAGCTAACAAATTATTTAATCAACAATATCTCCTAAACAACAACCAAAGGCTGGTAGAGAGGAAGGAGGAGGTGAAAAGTATTGATTTCCCTAAAGCGTATTCCAGTTTAGTAGAACAAAATTTTAGCATCCCAGAAAATACACAAAAAAAAAATATTCAGGGAGATAGAAATAATAAGTCACAGGTAATATAGGACACATTGTGAGCGAGACATTTTCCTGTGAAATGTTGAAGAAGATTTGGAAAAGATAGAATTTGAGCCTGATTTTGCTGGTTGGAGGATTTAGACTCTGAGGTACCTGTTGGGTGCCAGACACTGTGGGAAGTACTTCCTTGGGAAGACAAGATGACCACTTTGTAGGCTCTGTCCCAAGGCAGTGCTCACAGTCTAGTAAAGGCAGCAGATGTGTGAACAGAGACCAGAACAGAGCACTGAGAGCAGGTGTGATCATTGTGTGGCAAGGGAGGTGAGAAGGGGTATAGTGTGCTGTATGTATGTGTGTGTGCACACACACAGAGGGGGGGAGTTCTGTATGGGCTCCACTGAGGATGTGGCATTTGAGCTGAATCTGTATGTGTGTGTGTGTGTGTGTGTGTGTGTGTGTGTGTGTGTGTGTGTGTGTTTTACTGGAGATTGAACACAGGGGCATTCTACCTCCAAGCTACAACTCCAGCCCTTTTTTTATTTTCTATTTTGAAACAGGGTCTTGCTAAGTTGCTGAGAGTCTCGTTAAGTTATTGAAGCTGGCTTTGAACCTGCAGTCCTCCTCCCAAGTAGTGGGAGTACAGGCATGCACCACCATGCCTGGCTTGGGCTGAATCTCAAAGCCTTAGTTTACTTTGTGGGCTTGGAGAAAGGGCGTTCTAGACTGGGGGAACCATGATTGCAAAAGCATGGATAGATGCTGCATGGTAGCAACAGGGTGACAGGAACAAAGGACGCAGGTGGTTGTGGTGGCAGATAAGCCTGGGCCAAGCGGACAGGAGGAAGGTCAGGCAGGCATTGTGGGCCAAATTAAGAGGGTGCATTTTAGCCCAAAAGGGACTGAGAGTCAGTCACAACGTGTAGGCAGGAAAGAAGTGGGGCAATGCTTACATTTTAGTAAGATTGCTCACTAAGAAAAGGTGGTCTTATTGCTCAGAGAAGCTAGAGGAAGGGAGACCAGTCTTGAGGTGGTGGGTTGGTTTGGCTGGGGTTGGGGGGAGGGGCAAAAGATTTTTAGGAAGGAAAATATAGCAGCTCATAGGATGTTCATAGCCGTGTAGTGTATAAGGTGAATCCGAGGCCAGGGTACTACTTGGGACTAAGGAGATCTTTAGGAGAGAATGCCCCATGAAAGCTATTTTTTTTATTTGTGGTCCTGGGAATTGAACCCTGGGGTATTCTACCTCTGAACTACACTCCCAGACAGTCTTTTTAAGCTTGACTGATTGATTGATTGATTTTTGTGTACTAGGGATAGAACCCAGGGGCATTCTACCTCTGAGGTATACCGTAGCCCTATTTTCTTTTTTTTTTTTTTTGTAATTTGGAAACACAGTGTTGCTAAGTTGTTGAGAGCCTCACAATGGCTGAGGCTGGCTTTGAACCTGCAATCCTCCTGTCTCATCCTTCCAAGTACTGGGATTATAGGTGTGCACCACCATGCCTGACCCTTTTTGTTATTTTATTTTTTGCTTTGAAACAGGGTCTCACTAGGTTGATGAGAGTCTTGTTTAGCTGCTGAGGCTGTCCTTGAATCTGCCATCTTCCTATCTCAGCCTCCCAAGTACTGAGATTACATGTGTGCCCCACCATGCCTGGCACCAAGCTATTTATTTTAACAAATACTTTCCCATTGCCTCATAATTCCCCCCTCAGAATCACCTTTCATTTTGGGATTGTTAAAATGGCTGTCATTCCTGTAGCTTTCTGAAGTTAGGGGAACAATTTCCTTTTCTGCTTAACAGGACTCACCAGAAATGACTTCAACAGTTTGTCTTCTGAGATCAGCTTCCAAGTGTGTGTCCCTGGTCTATAGTTGAAGGGAAGGTCTGTGATTATCACCATGCTGTGAATTTTCTAGAACTATTTGAGACCAGCTGAAATAATTGCATCTGTTTAAAATAACAACACACATCCCAGGGGCAGCTCACACATTCTGTGCAAGGGGCTCTTTGCCCTGTGGTATAAGTGGTTAATCCTGGCATGGAGGTTGTTTTTTTTTTTTTTTTTTTTTTTTTTTTTTGAGATAGCTCTGTCCTTTCAGGAAGAGCTGTAACAAAAAGGGCACTGTAGGAAGTGACTTTTGTTCTAATGCCAAATCCCTGGGAGACTGGTGCTTGGAATATTTACATCCTCCTGACTTTTTACACGATTTCTCCAATTCTTACACTTCATACACCCAGAGCAGAGCACAGCTTGACTCAGGATAATTACACGATGGGCCTGCCAGGCTGACTGTGCAACTCAGGCTTTGCCCCGTCCACGGGCTGGTTGGTCAGGAGATTGGAGCCGAGGGCAAATAAGGTCCAGGTCTTGGTTGAAATTCCTACAAAGGCCAATTGGCTGGGCACCTCTGCCCTCTGCTCCGTCTGGCACAGGTCATAAAGGGGACTGGGAGAGAGGGAATGGGTGGCTCACTGAGGTCCAGCCCCACTCTCTTAAATTGCATTGTATGTCCTGCATGGTGGGCCAGTAATGCAGACTTCAGGCCCAATGAGGCTGTGCGTAAGCAACCCTCTGGGAGGAAAACACCACTAGACTTCTGGGCTCTGATCTTTTCCCAGCTCTAATTAGTGATGTGAAATGCTGTTCCAACATTTCTGTTAAACAATAAAAAGCAGAAGATTATCTACTAAACAGAAAGCATTTGGTCTGCTGCTCCAGTCA
>PVLC010050035.1:0-10228 GCA_004027655.1 Graphiurus murinus | reverse complement strand
TTTTGCGGTACTGGGGATTGAACTCAGGGGCATTCTACCTCCGAGCTACACCCCCAGCCCTATTTTTTATTCTTTATTTTGAAACCGAGTCTCACTAAGTTGCGGAGTGCCTCACTAGGTAGCTGAGGCTGGCCGCGAACCCGGATCCTCCGGTCTCAGCCTCCCGAATGCTGGAATTACAAGCGTGCGCCACCACGCCTGGCTCCGGCTTTATATTTTTATATATTAGAAAAATTTCACTTTTTTAAGAAAGTCAACTCAAGTCTATAGTGAATACTTTTTATTAGCCATCATTACATTATCATAAAAGAGATTCTAACATCTGATATCCAAGAGCATACAGGAAATAGAATATGTGGTACCAATTCTATCACATATTGTATGGTAAATAAATCCCACAGTCATAAAAATTTTATTGGGAAAAACTTTCCTCAGTTCTATAAGTTGACTCTTCCTGGGGTTTCTGAATATAAAACAAACAAGCAAAGGAAGAAAAAAATTTTTTTTTCTTTTAGTCTGTCCTTTTTTGTGAAAAGATCTTGTCTTCTAAATTGGGACCATTTGACAGCTATTTGGAACCCTTGAAAAGTCCCTTTTCTTTATTTGGGAAAGAGGCAATTAAAACAAAAAATGATCCAGGAAAGGCAGAAATAGCCGGGACCTCAAATTCTCACCAACAATGTCAAATCTAGGCACCAGTGGGACCGCGCCCCAATCGATGGCAAAGTGCATAGGAATGGCTGATCTTCTGCCCTGCTGTAAATGGCTTTCAATAATTCCCTCCGAAGGAACTCGTGTGTTTACATGCATTCCAAGTTTTCATGATGGAGGTCAAAGTTAGACCCTGGTTTAGAGGAGGAATAATGGATCTCATTGTTTCAGAATATTTTCTCATAAGTACATGGTAGGTCTCTGTGGCAGTCCTTAAAATAGCCAGTGAGGAGTAACTGAACTGGCAGCCAGTTATTGATCACTCAGCAGAGTGCTAGAGGCTGTCATCAGTCCAGAGTAGTAGAGAGACCATGGACCTCCTTCCCCCGGCAGAATACACTTCCCTAAATCCTTATCACAGGCCCAGAACTAAAAGCCCTAACTAATTTGCTACCTCAGCAGCACCATGTCTAATAATATCCTCTGATAAATGGAGATAAATGGTGTTTGGAAGGTGGACAGTGCTTTCTAGATTGATAGTTCAATCCTAGGAGACAGAAAGGCGTCAAGCCATCATCTAAAGTGAAAGTCTATAAAACCATCAGCAGTGGAGGCTCCTTTCCATGGTGGACTTGTTTCTATGGGTCTCTTCAATCACTAAATCCATCCACTTATCCATCCATCCATCAAAACATGGTTCAATGTCTATCTGTGTCAGGTTCCATTCCAGATTGTGAGATAAGAAAATGGCCAGGATTCTTCTCTGGAGGAGTTCCCTGGGGCATGTTGACCTCATGCCTACTGGAAATAAGATCTGGAATAATGTTTCTAAGGAAAAGATTCTTCCCCCAGCTTTGATATGATAAGCTAACAAGATAATATCAATGTTGAATGTCAGAAATGTCCAGTAAATTTGTTATCATAATCCCTGCACTACTTGTATTCAACTGGTCTGTTGTGTTAGCTTTGTATTGCTGTGACCAAAACACCTGACATCTCAGAGGAGGGAAGGTTTATTTTGGCTCACAGTTTCAGAGGTTCAGCCCATAGTCAGCCGTCTGCAAGGCAGAAACATCATGGCAGCAGGGCATGGTGGAGGAAAGTTGCTCAGCTCATGGTGGCTGGTAAGTAGAAAGAGCAAGAGAGAACTGGGTGTGGTGGGACATTCTTGTAATCCCAGTACTTGGGAGGCTGAGACAGAAGGATCACAGGTTCACGGCCAGCCTCAGCTGGCCCTCTGCAACTTAGTGAGACCTGTTTCAAAATAAAATAGGGCTGAAGGATATAGCTCAGAGGTAGAATGCCCCTCAGTTCAACCCCTAGTATCACAAAAAATAAATAAATAAATAGAGAGCAAGACAGGAAGAGACTAGGGACAAAGTTCAAAGTCACACCCTCCAGTGGCCTACCTCCTCCATACTCTACCTGCCTGCACTTACCACCCAGTGAATCCATTCAAATTATCAATCCATCAATGGATTCTTTCACTTATGAGGTTAGAGCCCTCAAGATTCAGTTATTTCACATCTGAACATTGCTGCATTGCCAACACATGAGCTTTTTTTTTTTCTTTTTTATTGGGAGTGGGGAAGATTCCAGATTAAGTCATAACAACCATCTGGAACATACAATTAGAATGGTCTTGAACATCCGATCCAGTGATGGGTAAGAGTGCTGTAGTCGATTAGCAATGTCTGTCACAGATGAAGAATGAAAGAAAGTCAGCACATACTTGCTTTCTGTTGTGTAGTGAAAAGACGACAGAAGTTTACATGTAGGCACTTTGATTTCACTTCTGTCAATAACAGCGGGGTATCTTAGGCAAGTTAGTTGCTTTTCTCCCTCCATTTCCTCATCTATGGGCTGCTCTATCTTCCTCCCACGCTTGCTAGTACTAAATGAGATAGAGTATGAGGAAGTATTTATAAACTGTAAATCACCATGTACTTATAGGGGACTCACAGTTACATTTGTAGGTATCTAAAGAATTAGGTCTTAATTTGGTGGTGGGGTAATCAAACAGCTTTATTTTGTTTTTCTGTTTTTGTCCGTACTAATAAAATCACTTGCTTGAAGTAGGTTTTTTGTTGTTTTTGGTGGTGGTGGTGGTGGTGGTTTGTGTGTGTGTGTGTGTGTATGTGTGTGTGTGTGTGTGTGTGTGTGTGTGTGTGTGTGTGTGTGTGTGTGTGATTGAACCCAAGGTCATTCTACCTCTGAGCTACACCCCCCAGCCCTACTTTATTTATTTTTTAATTTTGAAACAGGGCCTCACTAAGTTGCTGAGGGCCTCATAAGGGTGCTGAGGTTGGCCACAAACCTGCAATCCTCCTGGCTCAGCCTCCTAAGTACTGGGATTACAGCATGTGCCACCATGCCTGGCTGAGGTAGAGTTTTTTTTTATGTCACTAGACACTCAAAATAGAAGAATACTGTGAGTTCTTAAAAGTGAGGGGGAAGAGGGCTCATGGAAATCCAGTTCAAGACAAGGTACCTTATTTTTTATTATTTCTTTTTGTAGCAATAGGGATTGAACCCAAGAGAGCTCTATCACTGAGCTATGCCCTTAACCCTTTTTATTTGTTTTTATTTTGAGACAGAATCTTGCTACGTTGCCCAGGCCAGCCTCAAACTTATGATCCTCCTGTCCCTGCATCATAAGTTCCAGGATTACTGGCATGTGCCACCACACCCAGCTAAGGTGAGTCCCTTATGATCACATGTAGACTTGGGGCCTTGTCTCTTCCTCAGCAGCAGGATTCTGTGGTTCCCCACATCATGACAACTCATGGCTACTCTCCTCTGTGACTTTGATGATGAAGACAAAGATAGTTACTGTGTCAGGCATTGTGCCAAACATTTTACTGAGATTGCTTCATTTATTCCCTCCAATGGTCCTGTGGGTAGAAACAATTATTACTCTCATTTTAGAGGTGAAGTCTTAAGGGGCTAAGCAATGCCCAAGGCCACAGAGCTAGTGAGGACCATTGGAGAGCAAAGCTGTTGAAGTGTCACCTACTACACTCTGTTGCCACCCATCCGAGAAGTCTGCATGAAATGGTGTCACCACACAACAAGGGATAATCCACACCCAGGCTACACGTTGGCTTTAACAACCTCAAGTGCCTCTATAGCTTGGAATAGTGTGATTCTAGCCCCCAAAACTCCTGTGTAAAAGATCTTTGTTTTTTAAGCAGAAGGTTTATTTTTTAGGAACAGGAAGCTTGATGGAACCAAATGAGCACAATTTGCCATGAAACGTCGTAGCTCTATTATTCGTGATTTTTTTTTTTTTTTTTTTTGTAGTACTGAGGATGGAACCCAGGGGCATTCTACCTCTGAGCTACACCTCCAGTCCTATTTTTTATTCTTTATTTTGAAACAGAGTTTCACTAAGTTGCAGAAAGCCTTACTAAGTAGCTGAGGCTGGCCCAGAACCTGCGATCCTCCTGTCTCAGCCTCCCAAGTACTGGGATTACAAGCGTGCACCACCACGCCTGGCTTTATTTGTGATTTAAAATATATATATATTATAATATATAATATATTATTAAGTTCTAACAATGCAACAAAAATTAGAGTTTTCTCCCATTTCACTCTCATCACCTGTTTCTGTTCCCAGAACTCGTAAAATTTCCATTTTCTAATATCACATTTTACAGAGCCCTTGTCCATAATGGAGACCACATCCTTTCAACATTTACATCCTAGCAGGTAAATAACATTAATTTTAAGAAGTTCCCATCATATGCTTCTTAAGAACTAGCTGAAGTCTATATATAGTGCAAATGCCTGGACCTGTCTAGACCACCAAAAGGAACTATTCTGCCATAGAACATTGGGTAAAATTTGTTGAATTGACAACCCCACTATATCCATTTGTTTTAAAATATCATGTTACAACTTCACATTTTAAATTGTCTGTTTTGAGCCAAGCACAGTGGTACATGCCCTGTAATCCCACTTACTCAGGAAGCTGAGGCAGGAGGATCACAAGTTTAAGGTCAAAATATCTCCCGAACTTCAACGGTACATGCTCACACGGGTCCAGACAGGCTGGGCTACACCCCAAACCCCAGTGGTCTAAAATAACGAAGAGCTGTCTCTCTCTGAATGCATGCATATTATGTGACAATGGGGGTAGGAGGTGGTATTTGCCCAGATCACCTCCCTCAGTGATGGAGACTGACTGCGTCTCTTCCATTGGATAGTCCAGGGGCAGGGAGAGATTTGAGCAAATTGGACTGTTTTGTTTTTTGGTTGGTTTTGTTTGTTTCTTTTGGTACTGGGGATTGAACTCGGGGCATTATACCTCTGAGCTACACCCCCAGCCCTTTTTATTTCTTATTTTGAAACAGGGTCTTACTACGTTGCTGAGAACCTCGCAAACTTGCTGAGGCTAGCCTCAAACCTGTCTCAGCCTCCTATCTCAGTCTCTCACGTACTGGGATGACAGAACCGTTTCTTAAAGGCTTTTACAAGGAACTGATATTTGTCATTTCTGCTCTTAGGTCAAAGCAAGGCATGTGGCCACATTAACTCGGAGGCAAGGAAGCCTCATCCAGTCATGAGCCACAGGGAGGGAATCAGAGTCCAGGGTGGGACTGCAGAGATGGCGTGACGGCGGGTCTGAACATGGCCTTCTTGGTCAGCTCCCTGGGCTCCCTCTTGGGCCCCACTCACAGGCTGGTGGCACTACTGTGTGGCAGTTGTTCCCAGCCCTGTCCTGGCTGGGGTTCCCAAGTGCCCGTGGCTTCCGCCCCCCCACAGCAGGTCCAGGGGAGGGCACTCGGGGGCCAGGGTCAGCCAAGCACTATCAAGCACAAGCCCAAGCACAGCACAAGCAAGGCTAGGTCTAGATGCAGGTCATCTTGGAATGCTCAAGGGTCACAAGTTGAAGAGCCTTGAGGTGACTGCAGGCTGGGGATATGCACAAGAGAAGGCCTCTTCGCTCTGACCTTGTCTGGTGCTGTTTTGTTGGGTGCTGGGGAGTAGGGGTGGCTCGTACATGAGTGCTCCCCAAATTATGGGGTTGGTCTGAGAGAGATGTTTAGAAAGAACTAACAGGGGAGTGAGAAGTCAGTCCCATTTTATACTTTTGATTTAGGAAGAATATTAACACACTCAGCAGCCCACAGAGTGGTGCAGTGAGCCCTCGTATCCCTGGTGCTACAGACTCACTCCTGTACAGAGCACAGCCGCAGTTCTGCTGACCACTGCCCATGGCCTGACTCCTGTACTGTTGTGAAGCAAATAGTCACGGGCTTACTTCTGCAACATTTCAGAACAGAACGTGTCTCTCCAAAATAAGGGCTCTTTGAAACAATCACATAATGTATCACACCTAAAGATTATCAATATTTATTTTGGTGGTGGTACTGGGGATTGAAGCCAGGGATGCTCTACATCAGAGGTACACCCCCAACCGTATTTCATTTTTTATTTTTAAGCAGGTCTTACTAAGTTGCTGAGGCTGGCCTTAAACATGTGCCCCTCCTTCCTCAGCCTCCCAAGAACTAGGATTACAGGTGTATACCACACCCAAGAACAACAATTTCTTAATGATATTAAATTTCTAATAAATGTTTGTTTATTCATTTATTTTAAGGGTGTCACTAAATTGCTGCAGGTCTTTGCTGCCCTTAATCCTCCCAACCACCAGGATTACAGGCATGTGCCACCATGCCCAATAAATGTTTTTATGAAAGTATACGGTGAGCTGGGTGTGGTGGTGCATGCCTGTAGTCCTAGTCCTTGGGAGGCTGAGACAAGAGGATCTCTGAAGGGAGGAGGAAGATGTTTCAGGGAGAAGGAACTTCTTGGGCAATGGACCTAGGATACAGGGAGTCATCAAAAGAGTCAGGGGGGAGCTGAGCATGGTAGCACACATCCTAGTACTTGGGAGGTTGAGACAAGAGGATCGAAAGTTCGAGGACAGCCTCAGCAAGTAGTGAGATTCATCAATCTAGCAAGATCTTGTTTCCAAATAAAAATAAAATAGGGCTAGGGGTAGCTCAGAGGTAGAATGTCCCTGGGTTCAAATGCCAGGCATGGTGGTGCATGCTTGTAATCCCATTACTTGGGAGGCTGAGACATGAGGATCACAGGTTCAAGGACAGCCTCAACAAGTAGTAAAACTCATCAACCTAGTGAGATCCTGTTTCAAAATAAAAATAAAATAAGGCTGGGGGTGTAGTCCCTGGACTCAATCTCCAGTACCACATGCATGCACCCCCCCACACACACACACACACAAAGTCGGGGGAGAATAGGTGGAGATTGGAAGGACTAGGGCTGTGTGCGCATGTGTGTGTGTAGTGTGTGTGTATGCATTATTTTTATAAAGCAGGTCTCAAACCCAAATTGTTTGATAGCTTTTTTTAACTTGACATTATATCATAAACAATTTTCCTTGTCATTATAAACTCTAGTACAAATTAGTTTTCTTTTGTTGTTGTTTTTTTGTTTTTGTTTTTGTTTTGCGGTACTGGGGATTGAACTCAGGAGCATTCTACCTCTGAGCTACACACCCAGCCCTATTTTTTATTCTTTATTTTGAAACAGGGTCTCACTAAGTTGTGGAGTGCCTCACTAGGTAGCTGAGGCTGGCCATGAACCTGGATCCTCCTGTCTCAGCCTCCCAAATGCTGGGATTACAAGCGTGCACCACCACTCCCGGCTTACAAATTAGTTTAAATGATAGCATATAACACTATTATCCAGTCAAGTTGAACTCATTTAAGCAACCTCTTAGTGTTTAACTTTGAAAGGGCTTCCATTTTTTTTTTCCACTACAGTAAATGACCGTAAGGAGAAGCCCCTTGTGATTCAATCTCTGAACTCTTCCACTATTATTTGCTTTGGATAAATTACTTCAAGCCTAATTGCTGGATAAACAGGTATGCACATTTTTAAAGCTCTTGCTCATTTTCTGGAAAGCTTCTGCAGCTCTGTGCTCACATGCTAGTGTGACTTCACTCAACATGATGACATGTGGAAGTCATTTGGTTTCACCATTTTCTAGGACAATACATTATCGAAGACCTGGCAAAGAGTTGGGAAGAAAGCAACCTCCAAGCACGTCAGGATATTTCATTGAGACAAAAGGACAAAACTCATATATCAGGCAATAGTTTCCAGTAAGTACCATCACTGCATCTACAGTATAGATCTCTCTGGCAGCAAACATTTAGGGGCCATATAATTCAGGAGTCATTGTCAAAACGGATCAATGGGGCCTGCACATGATAAGAAGCTTTCACCCACAATTGAGAGCTGGGGAGTCTGTGCTTTCTTGACTGAGCGACCTGAACTGTGAATGGCAAATCACCATTCAGCCCTGGTGGGAGGCTGCACTTTCCGTTCCAAGCTCAGCCCTGCAGGGCGGAAAGGGAAGCAGTGCGGCTTTGTGGTTTGAGCAGAGGACTGGACCATTAGAACTTCAACTTCTCTTTTGGGCTCTGCCAGCGACTTCTCCAATGGCCTTTACTTAGCATTAAAATGAAGACAACATGAAGAATACATCCACATGTTGAAGACCTTTAACACATCTGGGCATCTGTAAGGGAAACTTTGCTGCCCAGGGCAATTAATTTTTTTTAAAAAAACTGCTGTTGTGTCAAAGCTTTTGTTGTATCAATGACTTAGGAAATATCTCAGTTTAGTGGTCATGAGAAGAGGGCAGGCAAAATGAAGGCACCATCAGAAATGTGGCAAATTGTTTTTCTTTTAGCTCCAAAATGAACAAGTAAGGAAAACGATATTAAAACATGATGCTTGTTGAAAGTGTGGAAACAAGCCGAGCGAGCGTGGTGGCACACGCTGTAATCCCAGCATTCGGGAGGCTGAGACCAGAGGATCCGGGTTTGTGGCCAGCCTCAGCTACCTAGTGAGGCACTCCGCAACTTAGTGAGACCCTGTTTCAAAATAAAGAATAAAAAATAGGACTGGGGGCCGGGCATGGTGGCGCATGCTTGTAATCCCAGCATTTGGGAGGCTGAGATCGGAGGATCCAGGTTCGCGGCCAGCCTCAGCTACCTAGTGAGGCACTCTGCAACTTAGTGAGACCCTGTTTCAAAATAAAGAATAAAAAATAGGGCTGAGGGTGTAGCTCAGAGGTAGAATGCCCCTGGATTCCATCCCCAGTACCACAAAAAAAAAAAAAAGGACTGGGGGTGTAGCTCAGAGGTAGAATGCCCCTGGGTTCAATTCCCCAGTACTGCAAAAAAAAGAAAGTATGGAAACAATATAGAAGCAATGTTTGTTTATAATTATGGAAACTTACTGTTGAATGAAAAAGATAATGAAAGCAATATAATCAGTATGGTTCCTTTTTTTTTAAATTATGAGCACACACATCTATGCAATACATTACACACATGGGAAAAATGTAGAGGTATACACTTAAAAATTATCAACTGGTTGTCTGTGAATTTTCATTCATTCTTTTTTTTTTTTTTTTGCCTATCTCTATTTTCTGATTTTTCTACAATGAACATAAATTACTTGAGTGCTAAAGGTTATTTTAAAGTAAGCAATGAATGTTTTAGGGAACACTGAGCTTTCTGACCCTAAATAGAGAATAAACCGGAAAGCTACTATACACTGTGTGTGTGTATGTGTGTGTGTGTGTGTGTGTGTGTATGTATGTGTATGATCCAAAATTAAATATTATGAAGTATTTGTTTTCATTGGAAAGAAGTAAGTAAATCAAGGGGCACAGGCATTTTCTGATTAAAGTAGACATATTGAAGACCCTGATCAGGAATGGTTATTGACTTTTGTACAGCCTCTTAGGAATTGTCTCTGTTGATCAGATTCTCCTCGTCTCTGCAGATGATGCAGATTTTAGTTACAATCACAGAGCTGATTGATGGTAGAGTGGAACATCTAAATGCCCATTATTCCTTCATAGTGTGTGTGTGTGTGTGTGTGTGTGTGTGTGTGTGTGTGTGTGTGTGTGTTGCTGGGGATTGAACCCAGGGACATTCTACTACCAAGCTACATTCCTAGCTACTTTATTTTTTATTTGGAAACATTCTCACTAAGTTGCTGAGGCTGGCTTTGAACCTGTGATCCTCCTGTCTCAGCCTCCCAAGTACTGGGATTACAGGCATATATCACCATACCAGGCTATTTCTTCATATTCCAACACCTAGCACCAGGAAGTCTCTTGTAAGTCTAGGGGATTGTCACACCACACCACAACACAACACACATGCATGGGCATATTAAGCAACAGAGAGCAAAGTGGGGTCTTGATCAGTGACCATGATAATAATCATGTGGCTCTTTTTATAAAGTGCTTCCTCATACTACTCTTAGGTAGAAATTTTTAAAAACTCCTGAAAGAATAGCATGACCACTTGTTTTAATCTCACCATCATCCATTCTCCCTTCTATCAATATATGCCCCAATTTTACTTTAGAGAACCAGCCCTTCATGAGTGGACACAATTTTGATGGAACTATTGATTAAAAGTCCTACTCTCCTCTTTTTTTTTTTTTTTTTTTTTTTGCGGTACTGGGGATTGAACTCAGGGGAATTCTACCTCCGAGCTACACCCCTAGCCCTATTTTT
>PVLC010050034.1:0-10246 GCA_004027655.1 Graphiurus murinus | reverse complement strand
TTTTTTTGCGGTACTGGGGATTGAACTCAGGGGCATTCTACCTCCGAGCTACACCCCCAGCCCTATTTTTTATTCTTTATTTTGAAACCGAGTCTCACTAAGTTGCGGAGTGCCTCACTAGGTAGCTGAGGCTGGCCGCGAACCCAGATCCTCCGGTCTCAGCCTCCCGAATGCTGGGATTACAAGCGTGCGCCACCACTCCCGGCTTGGTTGGCATATTTCTGAATTCTGTTTCCTTCCATAGATCTTGGTATGAACAAATACCGTATGGATATAAATATCGCTTCTTTGAAATAGGTCCTTACATCTAACAAGGCTCAATTCCCCCTCATGGGATCTTCATTTTTCAGAATATCACTTGATATCCACAGTGGTTTATGTGTCCATACATATTCCAAGATAATTATATAATGGCTAAGAGCCTTGACCTTGAGGATGAACCATCCAGATTCAAGAGTTAGCAGCCCTATGACATTGGCAAGTTACTTACCTCTCTAGGCCTTACAGTCTTGGTCTATAAAATGGAGACAGGTAGAATACCTGCCTCATAAGCTCAGTGTCTGGCACATAGTAAATGCTTATTAATGTCACCTATTGTTGTTAATGATATTTTTTGGTTCCAAAGAAACTTTGAGATTTTGCATGGAGTTGTACTAATCTAGGAACTAGCTTAAATCAAATACTCTTAACATTTCACTCTCCCAATTAAGGCATGCTGTTTTTCAATTTATTCAAATATTATAAAACTCCCAGATAGAAGCCAGGTCTCTTGTTGACTCCAGCCTTTCTCCATTGCTCACTTTGATGGCCCCACATGAAGAGGAAGAGCAAAGAGCCACAATAAGCAGTTGAAAACCACCATTGGCACATCTGCCTTGTGCCAGGCCTGTGTGGGCCTGGGTTGTAAGTGTGCACATCTTACAACATCCCTCAGGATAGGGGACAAAGAGCAAACAGATTCCAGGTCAACTCTAGTGAGAAAGCTAGGCCACAAACCAGGGATGCCAGCTCCTCAACTACTCTGCTTCTGGGAAATTTGGCTTGAGGATATTAACAAAGAGGTGGCCCCCAGAGGAGCCTCCCTGGACTTCCTGATATGCCTTATGGAAATCTAAAAGCCCCACTGTGGCCTCTAAGACTATCCGTACCCATTCTCCCGCTGACCTGTCCCACCTACCTGACTCGCCAGCTGCATTTTGTCTATACCTGCATCCTTCTCTCTACTCTATGTCACAGTCCTTCTCACAGGGCCTGTATGCCTCCATCCCACCTCCTCACCCACCTTCACATACTTAGATACCTTCTCATTGTTTCAGTATCTTTGCATGTGTATGGTACTGGGGATTAAATCCAGGGGTGTTCAACTTCTACACTATGCCCCCAACCATTTTTTATTTTTTATTTTGAAACAGGGTTTGTAAGTTACCATGTACTGTACCTCCAACCTGTGATTCTCCTATCTCAGTCTCCCAAGTATTGGGATTACAGGCATGTGCTGCTGCTACCCCAAAGCATATTTATAATTTTTACCTGCACTTGTTTGTCATTTGTTTGGGTTCTGTTGCCCCTCTCTAATCTCCAACCCCACAAACACACATCAGTCCCCTGAGAGCAGAGATGTGCCTGACTCATAAACCACAAACCTGGCCTTTTCCCCCAAGAGGCAGTGGTGGACAGGAGCCTAGGCAGCTGGCAGCATCCCAGTCCAGAGGATGGCACACCCATGAGGCACCCTGGCCCTTCCTAACTCAGTCTCCACCTTTTGCAGGCTCCGTGGAGTGGAGGTTGTAATGCCATGTTCTCACTGACCAAGGGGTCAGTGTTTGAACTTCCCATCTGAACCCCCATGTTCCCTGAAGCTTGTCTGCTCCTTCCAAGCAGGCCTCCTCCCTGACAGTGGGTATGAACCAGGGACTTTGTACTGAGTGAGAATGTGAAGCCCACGCCCGGACCTTGGGTACTGACAGCACCCTTGGCCAGGGCATCAGGCTCCTTTCAACCCTATTTTCCATCCTTAAATGCCACAAGCCCAGGGCCATGCCCCACCCATCCTTTTCTGCCTCCACAGCCTTCTTTTCCCAATCAGAGGAATCAATTAATAGATACAGCCCCCCCCCAATCTTTTATTATTGCATGTGCTTTCCTTAAACTGTTTTATACGCTCAATATCTTTATTTTATTTTATTTTATGTTATTTTATTTTTTGCAGCACTGGGGATTGAACTCATGGGCATTCTACCTCTGAGCTACATCCCCAGCCCTATTTTTTATTCTTTATTTTGAAACAGAGTCTCACTAAGTTGCAGAATGCCTCACTAAGTAGCTGAGACTGACCTCAGACCTGGATGCTACGGTCTCAGCCTCCCAAATGCTGGGATTACAAGCATGCGCCACCACGCCCGGCTTCCCTCAATATCTTATTTGTGTGGGGTACAGCTCAGCGGCAGAGCACTTGCCTATCGACTTAGAAGGCTGGGGCAGGAAGATGGTTTGAGCCCAGAAGTTCAAGACCAGCCTAGGCAACACGGCAAGACTTCATCTCAAAAATAAAGTCAGGTGTGGTGGCACATGCTTGTGATCCCAGTACTCGGGAGGCTGAGACAGGAGGATCGTGGGCTCACAGCCAGCCTCAGCTACTTAGTGAGGCCCTCCACAATTTAGTGAGACCCTGTTTCAATATAAAGAATAGAAAATAGGACTGGGGGTGTAGGTCAGAGGTAGAATGCCCCTGGGTTCAATCCCTGGTACCGCAAAAATAAATAAATTAATTAATTAATTAATTAATAGGCCAGGCATGGTACCACATACCCATAATCCTAGTCCTTGGGAGGCTGAGACAGGAGAATCACAGGTTTGAAATCAGCCTCAGCAACTTAGCAAGGCCCTTGGCAACTTAGCAAGACCCTGTTTTAAATTTTAAAAATAGGACTGGGAAGCGGGGCGTGGTGGCTCACGTTTGTAATCCCAGCGTTTGGGAGGCTGAGACCAAAGGATCCAGGTTTGTGGCCAGCCTCAGCTACCTAGTGAGGCATTCTGCAACTTAGTGAGACCCTGTTTCAAAATAAAGAATAAAAAATAGGGCTGAGGGTATAGCTCAGAGGCAGAATGCCCCCGAATTAAATCCCCAGTACCGCAAAAAAAAAAAAATAGGGCTGGGGTTGTACCTCAGAGTTAGAATACTCTTGGGTTTTAACCACCAGTAACCACAAATAATAATAATAATAACAATAATAATAATAATAAAGTAAAAATAAATAGCTGGGTGTGGTGGCACATGCCTATAAACTACTTGGGAGACTGAGGCAGGAAGATTACAAGTTCAAGGAAACCCTGGGCAACTTAGTGAGATCCTGCCTCAAAGATCTTTTTTAAATTAAATTAAAAGGCTAGGAATGCAACTCAGTGACAGAGCACCCCTAGGTTCAATCCCCAGTACTGCAAAAATAAATAAGGGCTGGTAACAGCTTTGTGGAAGAGTGCTTGCCTAGCATGTATAAGGCCCTGGGTTCTCCCCTGTACCACAATAAATAAACAGGTAAATTTATGATATGTGAATAATATCTCAATTAAGTTGAGATATTAGCCAGGTATTGTGGCACATGTCTGTAATCCCAGTACTTTGGAGGTTGAGATAAGAGAACTACAGGTTCAAGGCCAACCTCAACAATTTAGCAAGATCTTGTTTCAATTTAAAAAATTAAAAAAAAGAACTGGGGTGTAGTTTGGAGGTAAAATGCCCCTATTTCCAATCCCTAGTACCAAAAAAAGAAAAAAAAAAAGAAGTATAAGAAATGTATTCAGTGGCCGGGCATGGTATCCCAGTATTTGGGAGGCTGAGACTATAGGATCCAGGTTCATGGCCAACCTCAGCTACTTAGTGAGGCCCTCTGCAACTTAGTGAGACCCTGTTTCAAAATAAAGAATAAAAAATAGGACTGGGGGTGTAGCTCGGAGGTAGAAAGCCCCTGGGTTCAATCTCCAGTACCACACACACACACACACACACAAAAAAAATGTATTCAGTGACTCTTGTAGAAGACACGAGTTAACAGCCCTGTATCAAATGTGGCCCATATGGTATTTTGCTTGACAAGCACAGTGAAATTTTTTTCACAATACTTTCTTTTTTTTTTTTACACACACAAAAAAATATGCCCATTTTATACCTGTACAGTTCTCTGAGTAACAACAGAGACATATCCCTCTTAACCACCACCACAATCAAAATACAAAGCATTCTGTCATCCCAGAAAGCTTCTAGAGACCCCATTCATTGACACCTTTGCCCACAGAAGTGGCTCATCTAATTTCCAGCTCCATAGATTACTTTTGTCTGTTTTTTTAAAATTCATCATAGAGCAGCCAGGCGTGGTGGCGCACGCTTGTAATCCCAGTACTTGAGAGGCTGAGACAGGAGGATCCAGGTTTGCGGCCAGCCAGAGCTACTTAGTGAGGCCCTCTGCAACTTAGCGAGACCCTGTTTCAAAATAAAGAATAAGAAATTGGGCTGGGGATGTAGCTTGAAGGTAAAATGCCTCTGGATTCAATTCCCGGTACCACAAAAAAAAAAAAAAAAAAAAAAAAAAATTCATCATAGAGTAGTACTCTTCTGTGTCTGTTTTTGAAATTCATTTATATTGATATATCTATCAGAATATAATTCCCTTTCCTTCTTTAGTCTTAAGCCACTCCTTTATTTCAGGTTAAATATTGTTTTTACCATATAGAATACCCAGGGAATAAAGATTAAGAAGAGCCCTATTATTCTAGTCTTTGAAATATTGTAGCTGCATAAGTGATTTTTTTTAATGGTACTGGAGATTGAACCCAGGGGCATTTTACCTCTGAGCTACACCCCTACTATTTTATTTTGAAACAGGATATCGCTAGGTTGATGAGAGTCTCACTACTTGCTGAGGCTGGCTGCGAACCTGCAATCCTCCTGTCTCAGCCTCCCAAGTACTGAGATTATAGGCATGTGCCACCATGCCTGGTAGCTCATTCCTTTTTATTTCTGAGTAGTATTCCATCATATGGATATATCATAAATATCATAATTATCATATTATGGATATATCATAATATATCTTCCATTTCCTTTTTTTTTTTTTTGCGGTACTGGGGATTGAACTCAGGGGCATTCTACCTCCGGGCTATACCCCCAGCCCCATTTTGTTTTTATTCTTTATTTTGAAACAGGGTCTCACTAAGTTGTGGAGTGCCTCACTAGGTAGCTGAGGCTGGCCGCGAACCCAGATCCTCCGGTCTCAGCCTCCCGAATGCTGGGATTACAAGTGTGCGCCATCACGCCCGGCTTCCATTTCCTTATTGATGAGTATTTGGGTTGTTTCCAGTTTGGGGCTTATAGACATTCATATACAAGTGTTTCTGTAAACACATGTTTTCATTTCTCTTAGCAGAATATATTATATATTAATAAATAATATAATAAATATAAGTAAGAGTCAATTATATAATAGCATATGCATATATACTAAATGCCTCATCAAAAGTCATACACATTAAAAAGTCATGTCATAGCCGGGCGTGGTGGTGCACGCTTGTAATCCCAGCATTCGGGAGGCTGAGACCGGAGGATCCGGGTTCGCGGCCAGCCTCAGCTACCTAGTGAGGCACTCCGCAACTTAGTGAGACTCAGTTTCAAAATAAAGAATAAAAAAAAAATAGGGCTGGGGGTATAGCTCGGAGGTAGAATGCCCCTGAGTTCAATCCCCAGTACCGAAAAACAAAAAAAAAGTCATGTCATGACTTAACCACTGGGACAAGTTCTGAGAAATGCATCATTAGGTGATTTTGTCTTTGTGGGAAGATCATAAACAAACTGAGATGGCTATAACATCAGTAGGCAATATAGTCTTATGGCACCACTGTCATATATGCAGTCCTCATAGACTGAAATACTGTAATGCAGCACATGACTGTATACATGTGTACATATATGTAAATATATCTATTCTCTCTTCCATGTATATGCCTTCTATGGGGCATCTAGTTCCCATTTCTTGTGGTCCTCTACTTGCCTGCTTTGGATGCTATGTTAAAAATAACAGCTGGGCATGGTGGTGCACACCTGGAATCCCAGTACTTAGGAGGCTGAGCTAGGAGGATTGCAGGCTCAAGACCAGCCTCAGCAATTTAGTGAGGCTCTCAACAACTTGACAAGACTCTGTTTCCAAAATAAAATAGGGATAGGGGATGTAGCTTGGAGGCAGAATTGCCTGGATTCAATTTCCAGAACTACAATAAATGAATTATATAAATAAATAAATAAGCAAGCAAATATCCAAGCTTCACCCTGAAGAAGTCAGTTCCAAGGAGCCAAGCTGGGCTGAGGGGCTTATATTTGGAACCAGGACGCTGAGTCTTCCTACATTGGCCCAGGGCTCCTCTCTTTCTGACTGCCTGCAGCCAGAACTGAGTAGAGAACAGAGCCATCATAGACATAGAACATCCTCCAAGCCCATTATCACCCACCTTGAGAGGCTAAGGTGGGAGATTTGTAAAAAAAGGCTAGTCATCAGGCCCTTGGAAGGGACTTGGCAGGGCAAGGCTGCACAAGAGAGAAGATGATAAAGGGAGAGAGGCGTATGGGTGCTCCCAGTCACTGTCCTTAGCCACCTGCCAGTGACTCTCTGCAGCCCAGAGGCCTCTCTTCACACTCTGCCTGGCTGCCATGAGTGGAGATCAGTCCTCACCAGTCCCATGACCTCGGCCCTATTCCCTGCTTTTTCTCTCTCTTGGTTTTTTTTTGTGTGTGTGTGGTACTGGGGATTGAACTCAGGGACATTCTACCTCCGAGCTACACCCCCAGCCTTATTTTTTTATTCTTTATTTTTGAAACAGGGTCTCACTAAGTTGCAGAGGCCTCACTAGGTAGCTGAGCCTGGCCGCAAACCTGGATCCTCCGGTCTCAGCCTCCCAAATGCTGGGATTACAAGCGTGCGCCACCACACCCGGCTCTCCCTGCTTTTTCTCACTGTACCATTTTTCTCACTAGTATTCAGGTATAGGTTACCTGTAATACCTGAGGATATTTGTGTGAAGCCATAAAACATTATCAAGGACATTTGATGTTTGTTTAATGCCTGTTATAGCTACAGGATAGCTTAATTGCCCTGATTAGTAAGAGCCACCTCTAGGCCTCCAATTTGGCAATTTGGTCCTTCCCTGGATAGATTTGGGAGGAAAGAAACTTTTACATAGTAAGTACAGACAAAATTAGAGGAAATTACAATGAAGTGAACCAGTCACTTTGGACAAAGTGAAGAGTGACCAATTGAACCAATTTTCTCTTTGCTTATTGTATAATGCTTTGAGTACATGATCTTCGTTCCTAATGGGTGTTGCTCCAAAGCCTTCAGTTTCCATTTTCCACCATCTTTATCTGGTCATTCTATCAGGTCTGGAGTAAAAAGCCTGAGGTAGTCACCTACTCTCTGGATAGTTATTTTATCCTTAAAATTTGGCTAGTAACACACGATTTGTTGAAAGCAAGGCACAACACCCAAAGATGTCCAGAGATTCTTTCCACTGTAATATTTGGGCTTGAATTGTCAACAAACTTGTCAATATTTTAGAAAAGGAATTTTCTAGCATTTTTCCAAGCAGTAAAGCCAGACTAAGTTACTTGTTCAGCCTTCTTTTCACTGATGCCTGCTGTGTGCCTGCACTAGCTGGACTGCTGTCATTGACAGGACTGTGACTTGGCTCCTCGGTGGAGCTCCCAGTTGAGTAAAGCCCTCCCTGGGGTTGGTTAAACAAGAAGGTAGCATTGAAAGGGCCTCCACTGGAGAGAGGAGGTCTGATTTCCAGTCCTGAGCTAGGAGCAGAACAGCTGAATTACCTGGCTCTGCTTATAACTACAGGAGCAAAGTCCCTTCTCTGGGCCCTCCTCTGAGCAGTGGTGGAATGGAGAGAAACTCTACAGACCTTCTCAGTTCTTTGATGCTGGGTGATGTGATAGATCCAATATGGTGGTCCAGGAGGGGCTACTAGAAAACAGGCAGATGGAGGTGGGGTTCTATGTAGGCAGCAAATGATTTATCTGCCATTCCTGGCAGGACTCCAGCAATACCCAGAGGATTAAATAAGGGCATATACATAAAGACCTTAGTGTGATTCCTAATTCATAGTTGGTATTCACCAAAGAAGAATTCTTTTCTCCCTGCTGGCTTCCATATCCTATAACTTGCACCTGCCCACATCTGCCAGATCACTCCTCTGCAGTAGGACTCAGGGTCACCATCCAAATAGCTAGGCCTACCTATAGATGGGGTGATAGGTAGGGCTCTTTGAGTCAACTAAAAGTCTGGGACAGAGAACTTTTTTCTGGGGGGAGTACTGGGTATTGAACCCAGAAGTGCTCTACCACTGAGTTACTGGGTTACACCTCCCAGCGCTTTTTGTTTTTTATTTTGAGACAGGGTCTCATTAAGTTGCCCAGGCTGGCCTCAAACTTGTAATTATCCTGCCTTAGCCTCCTGAGTAGCTGAGATTATGGGTATGTGCCACTGTACCCAGTGGCAGAAGACCTGCTAAGGATGAAGAGCGTTTGGAATCCTCACACATTGCTATTGGAATTTCTTTAAGTTACACACACAATTACCCCTGGACATAGCTACTGCACTTTGAAGTATTTACCCAAGAGAAATAAAAACAATGGTACACAGTTGTAATCTCAATACTTGGGAGCTTGAGTCAGAAGGACAGCAGGTTCAAGGCCAGCCTCAGCAACTTAGAGAGGCCTTCTCGAACTTAGTGAGATCCTTTCTTTTTTTTTTTTTCTTTTTGTGGTACTGGGGATTGAATTCAGGGGCATTCTACCTCCGAGCTATACCCTCAGCCCTATTTTTTATTCTTTATTTTGAAACAGGGTCTCACTAAATTGCGGAGGGCCTCACTAAGCACCTGAAGCTGGCCGCGAACCCGATCCTCCAGTCTCAGCCTCCCAAATGCCGGGATTACAAGCTTGTGCCACCACACCAGGCTGAGACCCTCTTTCAAAATAAAAAATAAGAGGGGGTGTGGTGGCACATACCTGTACTTGGGAGGCTGAAGCAGGAGGATGGCAGGTTTGCAGCCAGCCTTAGCAATTTAGCGAGGTCCTCCCCAACTTAGTGAGACCCTGTTTCAAAAATAAATAAATAAAATAGGACTGGGATGTAGCTTGGAGGTAGAATGCTCTTGGATTCAGTCCCCAGTACCAAAATAATAATAATAATTTAAAATAAATAAAATAGGGCAGAGGGTATAGCTCAGAAGTAGAATGCTCCTCCATGGCCACACACACAGGCTTGTACAGGAATATTGGCACAACTTTGTTGATCATAGCCCAACACTGGAAACAACCTGAACATCCATCAACAGGAGACTAGATCAAGTGTGGGCTACCTAACCATACAATGGCTACAACTATCACTGATAATAAGGAATTGACACTTGTTAATAGATGAATCTAAAAATTATTACACTGATCAAAAGAAGTCAGACACATGGGGTATGGTGGGACACATCTGTAATCTCAGTGACTCAGGGAAGCTAAGGCAAGAGATCCCAAGTTTGAGGCCAGTCTGGGCAACTTAGAACTTGTCTCAAAATAAAAATGGCTGGAGCCAGGTATGGTGGTGTGAGCCAGTAATCCCAATACTTAGGAGTCTGAGACAGAAGATGGCAGGTTTGAGGACAGCTTCAACAATTTAGCGAGACCCTGTTTCAAAATAAAAAATAAGCCAGGTACGGTGGTATCCCTATAGTCCTTGTACTTGGGAGGCTGAGACAGGAGGATCACAGCCTCAGCAGTTTAGGGAGATCCTCTGCAACTTAGTGAGAAGATAAAATGCCCTTGAGTTCAATTCCCAGTACCATAAAGATAAATAAATAAATAAATACATAAATAAATGAATAAGGTTGAGGGTGTAGCTTAGTAGTAGAATATCCCTGGGTTCAATCCCTAATACAAAAAAAAAAAAAAAAAAAAGAAAAATTTCTGGAGTCAGGTGTGGTCATGTGAACCCATAATCCCAGTACTTAGGAGATTTGTGACACAGTGGTATTGCAGCTTTGAGGCCAACTTCAGCAATTTAGTGAGATGCGCAGAAACTTAGTAAGAAAGCCCGGCGTGGTGGCGCATGCTTGTAATCCCAACCAGCTATTTAGTGAGGCTCTCCACAACTTAGGGAAACCCTGTTTCTTTCTTTCTTTTTTTTTTTTTTTTTTTTTTTTTTTT